>CAJFCZ010000092.1:0-30320 GCA_904066245.1 Eimeria sp. OTU-Y
GGTTTGGAATCTGTTGGTTAGGAGGGTCCCATGTGTTTTCCTCGTCTGACTCCCCCACGTGTATAGTCACCTGTTTCCGCACCTTTGGCCGCACGTTTCGAGGTGAGGCCGACGGAACAGGAGCAGGGGTGCAACTGAGCTGTCTCCGCAGCTCCTCTATTTCTCTCTGCTGGTTTTCCGTTTCCTTCTGCCTCCGTTCAATCTGTTGCCGCAACTCGTCTCTCTCCGCCAAAGCTTCTTGCAACTGCTTCTCCTGGTGCAGCAGCAAATTCCTCAAAGTCGCTTCATCTGATTCACAGATACAAAACAAACAAAACAAGATGCCAAGTACACAGTGGCTTCAACCACAAACGCACACTACATACACACCTAAAAGCGAAACAAAGCAAAACGCATATGTTCTACTTCGTTCTCTGTTTTTCTATTTAGCCTCGCTCCATTTTTCATTTGATGCATTCATTTTCTTTTCTATGTTGGACACAACCAATTGACCACCCAATAATGCCATTTAGATGCCTTGCCTACGGACTGTGCGTACTTGTGCGTTGTTCGACATTATCTGCGTTGCCGCTTGGTTGTTTATACAGCCGAGACATCAACTCCTCAGCTGCCCCCTGAGCCGTCACCTCCTGCTCAGCCTCGCCAGCGAAACCACCTGAGGCGCTTGCTGCTGCAGCTTCAGCAGCAGCAAACAGCTGCAGGTCCCGAACGTAGTGTAGCACAAAGCCCGTGCTTCTCTGTTGAGCCGTCAGCGTTGCCTGCAGTTTCAAACAAATCCACCCACCACAAAGTCACGCTCGCACTCTCTTTTGCCCTTTGCATACAAAGACGCGGCAGCTATTTGAACAGCAAGCACCGCGGAGATACACCTCTCAACTGCTAGTCAACTGCAGCAGCAACATGGAGGGGACAAAGAGTTTGCGAACTGAGAGAAGCAGCACAAACTCCTGCAATGCGCAGTGCGAGCGAGGAATAGAGACAAAAAGTGCCACACGAATAGGCAAGTGCAGATTGTTGTGGCTTTACTTTGCCAGCAGCCCTCATGGATTGCAGCACAGCAGCAGAAATACGGCGGTGTGTATCCTCAGCCTGCAAACCAACAGCTTCCGCCCAACCACCATCTGCGGCCTTCAGCAGACGTGCGCCTCCGTGCAACTCCACCGAATCCCTGCAGCAAGAGCAACAGGAAGAGAGGCAACAGCAGCAAACGCCTTTTAATGACAAGGACTCATTGCGGCAAGCACACAAACCAGGAACACGAGAACAAACACAAATGAATGAGACGGAAGAAAGTAGAGGATTTAACAAGGAGCTACACACACATACAGTGGGTGGGAGGCTGTGGAGGAGGACGAGTCTTGAGGCAGTTTGGATGCATTAGCTGCAAGGGCTTGCTGAAGGGCTTCTTGAGCCGCCACCTTCAACCTGGAGGCGCGTGAGATGCGCTGTATTGCCTTTTGCTCCAAAGATGAATTCACTGCCGTACCAAAAAGAGAACGAAGCTCATGTAGGCTCGCCTCCGCCTTCTGAGGTGCAATAGAAGAAAACAAAACAGCGCGAACTGCTACAAATGGACTATTCGCTACAACTTGCACAGCGTCGAACGAGAGGCAGAGAGGAGAACTACCATCTACAAGCACAGGAGAATGACATGTCCACGAAGGCATCTCCACAGCACGAATTTTGGAAAGCAACAATATCAGCTTCATTGTTGGCTAGTACGAACGTCCCAGCACAGCAATACATATTGCTAGGGGCTGGTACAGACGTTTCATTACGAACATATGTTTTGTTAGCCCGTAAGAACGCCTTTTTATAATAGTATCAGGTGCAGTATTCACTAACAGTCAGTTCCTCCTCAGCGAGCTGAAGCCTCCGCGCTGCTTTTTGCACTTCGCCTCCATTCGTGAATTCCGTCTGCAGGTGGGTCTCCGCCTTTGGACTGCCTGATGCGTCCCATGCTCTGGCTAACGGTTGCAGTGCATCCTCTAAAGGCCTCAGAACACCAGTTCTTAAGGCGGAAGATAAACGATCGGCCTCTGCCCCCGCCTCCGAACAAAGCAGCAGCAGGCTGTTCAACGCGTCGCGCGCACCCCCAGCTCCTGAAAAGTCATGAGCAGCCCCCCTACTGCCAGAGTTGCATGCAGCATCTCTTTCAAGTGTTGTCGCTGCATTGAGGCCTCTACAGTGGATAGCGTGGAGGTCCCTTGAAAAACGCTCAAAGGCCGCAGCGATCTCCGACTGAACCCACAACCACGCTGCAGCTGCACGAGCTTCGTCGCACACCTTCCGCGTCTTTAAAGAAGTTGCTGGCGCTGGGGGGGCAACTGGGGCACCAGCCCCCCAGCGGCCGTTCATTTCTTGTACAACTACGGGAGAGCCATCCTTGTTAAGGGCTTCCGCCTGGGCAGCCAGGGCATAAGGCCCGCAAATACGGACAAGGTAGTACTTATGCGCAGCTAAATAGGAATCATTCAAGTCAAAGAGGAAGGGGCCAGCTGATGACGACTCGGGGAAACGCGGAAATCCGAAGGGGATCACAACAGCTAACCAACAGGACGCGGCGGCGGGCGAGCCGTCCCGGTGTGCAGGAACACTACGGCCAGAACGTTGTGCAAATGAAATTGAAGCGATCCACCAAGAAGAAGATTCTCTCGCTGGCGAGAAGCCTCAACACGTCCTGGGCAGAAAGTCGCAGGAACGAACCGTCGGTATTGCTGCCCGAGACAGGCAAACTCACGAGTCTGCCTTCGCCTTCACAGTTCACACGTTCAAAAGTTCTACCGCGTCACTTTTTTAAGCAGTTGCACAAATACGGGGAAAACCCAATTCGAAGGGGACCCAGACGCCGAACGCGTCCCAAATCAACCCCGTGCCCAAGCAACGGCGGGTGAAACCGGCTAATAAGGATGCGGTGGCCACGAGCTGGTCACAGGCAGTTTCAGCAAAAGGAGACGAAAACTAATCATTTTGATGAAACATTTGAAGAGGCAATGAACACCACTCGCTCCAGCCAATGTAGACTCGAGTGTTTGTGTCAACGCATTTCATGAACGGCGACACAGCTGTAGTGCATGCCCACTACAATAGAGCGCATGTGGTAACCTTAGAGGTATAGTTTCTCGAAGGGGAACAATTAGAAATATAAACACAGTTATATTGGGACTCTTTAGATAGAAAAGGGGTCAGGCGTGGTAAGGGTGCTCGTCCGCCCTCACGAGGCCTAGCGCTGTCTGCGAAGCTGGCGCCGTTGCACTGGCTCAGACTCTCTACGGGAGGGGGCTCATGTGACATACGTAGTAACAGAGAAGTCCAGCTGTTCACTACAACACCTCTCTGGGTCGTCGCTCTCCTGCCTTCGTCCTGCCGGCTGACAGGGGGAGCTACTACTACAACTAGAAGGTCTTCTGCAGTAAAATCGTGAAGGATCATCTAGGGCAATCTACAACTGGCCAAAGGAAACCCCTTGTCATCCCTTTTTTGTGTTGGGCGCACAGGGCTCCTATGATCGCAGGCGGGATGTGGGCGCCGTGCAAGTTCCCGGCAGGCGGGTCTGTTCATAATATGCTCATGTGTAAACTTGTGTGCATTAGCTTCTTGACAAACCACCTCCTAACCGCGCAGCATATACAAACGTTCAGTTCTGCCCCATTCAACTTCGGTTAGCTTTCCCGTGCCTCTACCTCCAAATCAAGTAGAAACCTCCAAATCCACCCTCTAAGCCTCACTTGTGGGTGGTTGTTTGGGAAATATAGGATTCGTGAAGATTGTTTTGATGCGCCTTCCACAGCAGCCCTTGCATGCACGATCGGATTTCGAGTTGGTTGTGCAGGATACTGCCAACCAAGAGGCAGACAAACTGTATCAAACAGAATAAACCAGTCATGCCGCAATCTCATTAGTGTGATTGTTTAGAAGTAAATGACTCGTATCAAGCTGGCATATTGAACTTGATATGCACGGCAGGTTTGGCCACTTCGTACGATGTCTTCCCTTCACGCGTAGCCTTGCCTATGCACCAAAGAAAGAACTAGCCAAAATATAAAGCAGACTAGTGTATTCTAAATATCTCATAAAAGGTGAAGTGGAGGAGCTGCTACAGCGAAAATACAGGCCTGGAGCCCTGTTAAGCGCGCGTGCTATCCCACAACACTGGAGAATCGGGAGACTGAACGTTCGCCGAATAACTCTACTGCACTCTTCAGTCGCCACTGTGTTCAACTTGCATGCAAGTGTACTACTTTGAAAGTCTATGATATGTGTCGTATGCTGCGTATTGCCAGTTTCTAGTGTGTAATACCTTCTCGTGCACTGAAGAAATGCAGAGGAAAGCCAGAAGGAATATAACGTCTTGGTTATACTAAGGATTGTGATGCAACACTCCCTTGTGCTACATACAGCCTTTGAAGAGGGCATTTGTCTCCTTGTGTGCTCTGTCTATCCTTAGTGGCATTGAAGAACTTGCCATGCGGCCAAGTTCCTAGAGAATCAAAGTGCAACGAGCGAATGAGATAGAGGAGAGCCCTCACCTGTTTCTGTTGGGGAACAGGGGACCGCCTGCTAGACCTGCCTACCGGTAGCTTATATAGATGTAGTTTTTTTTGCACTACATTGGGGCATAAAATCATCTCACAGCCCTTCTACGATGCCCTTACCACACTACCTGACTTATTGCAGCTTGTTTTTCCACAGGTTAGTAAATGCTCAATAGAACGTTTGGCACATCGGCAAGTTTGTCTAAAAGGAGCACAAGTTCGCACTTTTGCTTGACGAATATCTTTCACCTCATGCAGCCTTGGAAACAATTCCACGATGAACGCAAAAGAAAATCATTCACAACGCCCAGCAAGCTTAAGAGGCTGGGCTCTTTGTGCGTAGATGTTTCAACGGCCGTTGCCTCAGCTCTGAACTACAGTTGACTTAGCTCTACAGTACCCCACCGTGAACACAACTAACACGCATTCTAACCTTTTATCAAGAATATGGGGACTCAAACACATCTGAATTCAAACACGTTTGGCTTTGAAACATGACGAAGCAGTCCACTGGTTCGCAGTTACGAGTCTGCATGCACATTTGCTCCTTGCCTTTGTGAGCCCGAGCAGTGCAGTAGAAGCAGACAACATGGTTGCCCATGGTTGCCCATAGGTGGATCAGGTATATTGTTCAGCTCTGTTAATGCTTGCATTTCGTTCACAGAAGCGCACCGTTTCCACTGAAAAGTATCGGTAACAGGGTAGGACTTGAGTTAGCCACCCGATGCACTCACAACGCTGCTTCTGTATTTGTATAGACTCTAAGCAAAGTTCCTTCCGGGGTTGTCAGGTCAGGGCACCATTTATTCGACGTAGATCAGGGAATCACCTTTGGTGCTCCCGACACCACAAAGCAATCGCGTCCATGCATTCTGTAAAGTGTGGTTCATTAAGTGTAAGGAAACTCCTCCTGCTGTTTGCCTAGCACTTGACTCGCACCATGGGTCGCCAAAACTGCCAGTTTGGGCTACAGTGCATTGCATCTCGCATATTGTTCTGCTCATCCTCGTTTTTAGCGGAGAGCTGTCGTTTCATGTTGAGCGCTGACAGAAACTGCCGAATCTGTGACACCGGCGATTGACCATTTCTTCTGATGGCTAATAGCGGGGCACTAATAGGCCGCATTAGAACAAGTTGCAATTTTGCTAATCTGAATGCATCATCATAACTTTGTTTCAGTGCGAAAGTGAATGTTTAACTGCGTAAATCACTGCTGGTGAGCAAAAATCACTAACAGGTCCCCACACAGGCAATGAACATTCATAGTGCGTCCCGCTTTCACCCACCCCATACATATACAAAGAATTCATCTTGGTTAGAGGGCTTCCGGGAATGCCCCGCTTAAAGCGAAGAGATTTGCTAAGATATCTGTGGGCATCCCACAGTTGCTTGCAACGTTTCGATCCTCACGTTTGGCGATCCCTCAGCAACGTGGAGTGAAGGTGGCATAGGTTTCTTTATTCTCATGATAGCATACCCCTAGGCATTTTCCTGCTCTGCGTTCTTTGTGCAACTTCCATGCGTAGCTGGGACGTAGGAAAGAGTTTGGCTATTAGTGGGAGGAAGCGTATGAAGTCTTCCCTGAAAGATACGAAAAAAACCAGAAAGCCATGCTGCGTACTGTCACGCTTCATACTCTGATTCCCTTGAAGCATGGGAAGCCTTCCTTCTCGACGGAAGTTAATGTTTATTGCAGCGGTCCCCACTTCATTTGAACCTTCTACATGGTCTCAGTTACGGCTCCGTTCGCGCCCAGGGTTTAACTGGCTTATTGAGGCTTTGTGAACTATGAACTGATCTGCAGTGTTTCGCCCCTTTATGGTGTTTCTTAAGAATTGTTCTGCCACATAATAAATGTCACATAATAAACGTGCGTGTACTGTGTACAATGTTAACCAACGCAATGCCGTTTGTCCGACCTAGGCTCAGCTTACACCAATAAAGTGTCAGTATCAAGTGATAGATGCGGGAGAATTGATGTTGCAAAAGTTTGATGGTGACAGGGCATGCTCTTGAAATGGCTAGGAAGGAAGCTGTTAATGCGAGCTGTGAAGTGTAGGGCATGCGCTGTAGGACCCGGCTTCCCTGGCAAGGTGAGTAGGCGTTGTTCTACTTCCTCAAACCTGCCGTATTCAACGAGTAGGATCAGGTAACTACTGGATGCCAAGAAGTGTCTAAGTATCTCTAATGGAAGCTGTTGGGGATCGAGATGCTGATTTGCCATTGAAGTTTTCAGTTTCCGTGGGGAGGAGCATCTATTCTTGTGGCGGACTACGTAGCTAAAATCACTTGATCCGAAGACAATTCCTTAGGAATGTTCAAAATAAATGACCTTTAGGTCTGCAGAAGTTGATTTGTCTCTTCTGGAGTACCCAAAGGAGCGGATCGCTGTAGAATGGTCGTCGAACGTGTTCAAGTCGCATCTCGAGGGGGGCACAACGCCACATGGGTTAACGGCGCCGTAATCTATTGAAAACAACTTTATGAATTTAAAAGAGAACCTGATTAATATTTTTTGGCACCAATTTTCCTATAGGACTCGTTTTGCACGTCTAAACGCCGCCTTGTTCTTGGACCAACGGTCAACAGCGACCATGCTGTAGTGCACAATAGCGTGCAGCAATGCACAGAACTCCCCAATTCAAGCTGAATATGTTTAAAGGTGAAGTATGTCGAAACATGTGATATTCAAGTAGGAAGCTGCAGCCACCGATGCAAACGAGACAAAGTCATAGGATCGTGTTTGGTTCTGGAGGAATTTCAGGTGTCACTACAGCTTAGCATTTTTGCATTTCACTTTGACCCTCGAGATTCATTCTTGGAATCAAAACAATCTCAACCAGCATCGGTCCGCAATAAAACAGCGGCACCTGAGGGGCAATCTGGTTTTTGTTTCTACTACTACAGGCAAACTTCCTGATTTCTTTTTGCGAAGATGTGGCGCCCCAGCGGACTATCAACTGTTTTCCTGGCAGCATGCCTTGGTCTGGCTCTTTTGAGCACAACCGCGAACGCCGAGTTTGACTTCCCGGCGGCTAACTTGAGGTCGATTCAACGCCATCTCGTCCGCATGGGCGAATTTTTCCCCGTGAACCGGTATGCGCGCTAACTTTCTGCTTCCTGCCTGACTAGTCCAATGAATGCTGTCTGTAGGCCTGGTGAGGGTGATGAAGGCTTCGATGGAGCTCGCCCTGAGAACCCGGAGGGTGGCGCAATTTCGAAGTTTGCCTTCTCAAACATGCCCTCTCTACTCGGAGCTGTCTACCTATTCTCTGCCGTCTGCTTTATTCTCTGTCTAAGAGGGCTAAGCACACCCCAGACAGCCAAGCGCGGGAACATACTTGGGTATGCGAATTTTGAATTTGGCCAGTTTGAACATACTAGGATGATTTGCTTCCTTCCAGTCTTGTGGGCATGGTTGCCGCTGTTGTCGTCACCTTCACGGAAGCAGGGTTCGGCCAACACTACTTGCTATTCTTCGCCACGGCTACGCCTGCAGTTGGCTTGGGCCTCTACATTGCGCAGTCCGTCAACATGACCGAGATGCCCCAACTTGTGGCTCTTTTCCACAGTTTCGTCGGTCTCGCTGCCGTTATGGTGAGGCAGTACCAATAATCATGGACATCCATTCCCTTTCTCATGAAACTCCTATCAGGTTGGATTTGCCAATTTCCACTCCCCCGCTGGAGTTGAGAGAGCCTCATCTCTTCTTCGCCTCTTGGAGGTTTACCTCGGAGTGTTTGTTGCTGCTATTACATTCACAGGATCCGGTAGGACATTCGAAACGCCCAGCTTTTTAAAAAGAAATGTGTTCCATCGTTTGCTTCTTCAGTTGTGGCTGCTGCTAAACTCCATGGATCTATGGAGAGTCGCTCACTGAGAGTCCCGGGTCGTCATGCACTAAACTCTGCCACCGTCGCTGCTATCGGCGTTCTTGGCGCTCTTTTCTGTGTCTCATCTGGCCACCTGACTCGCATGCTTTGTCTGTAAGATTCCCGGACTTGTCCATTCAATCCTTCCGAGTCTTAATTCCTGTATTCAGCTATATCAACGCTGGCCTGAGCATGTGGCTTGGTTTCCACCTAGTTGCCGCCATTGGTGGCGCTGACATGCCTGTCGTGATCAGTTTGTTGAACTCGTACTCCGGAGTGGCATTGGCTGCCAGGTATGCAAAAACGGAAATACACATTTTATTCTGGACAAACTAACATCTTTTGTAGTGGTTTCATGTTGGACAACAACCTGTTGATCATCGCTGGTGCTCTTATCGCTTCATCCGGTGCCATCCTGTCGTACATCATGTGCAAGGGCATGAACCGGAGTCTCTGGAACGTCGTTCTCGGTGGTTTCGAGGAAGCAGAGGGAGTCGGTGCAGCAGCCCCACAAGGAGCTGTCCAACAGACTAACGCTGATGAGGTCGCTGACGAGCTTTTGGCTGCCCGCAAGGTCCTCATCGTACCTGGATACGGAATGGCCGTTGCCAGGTGCCAGAGCGAGCTTGCTGACATTGCAAAGAACCTGATGAACTGTGGCATTAATGTTGACTTTGGTATCCACCCAGTCGCCGGTCGCATGCCAGGCCACATGAACGTCCTGCTTGCCGAGGCTGATGTACCATACAAGATCGTCAAGGAGATGTCTGAAGTTAACCCTGAAATGAGCTCTTACGACGTTGTCTTGGTGGTTGGAGCTAATGATACCGTCAACCCTGCTGCTCTTGAGCCAGGAACAAAGATATCCGGAATGCCAGTCATTGAAGCATGGAAGGCTAGGCGCGTATTTGTCCTGAAGCGTTCCATGGCAGCTGGATATGCCAGCATTGAGAACCCCCTCTTCCATCTGGAAAACACACGCATGCTCTTTGGAAATGCCAAAAACACGACTTCTGCCGTGTTCGCCCGTGTCAACGCGAAGGCGGAGCAGATGCCACCGTCTGCTGCTCGCGATGATCTTGAAGCCGGACTGCTTGAGTTCGAGAGAGAGGAGCGCGTGGACCCATCTTCATGGCCTTATCCCAGATTGGCCGTTGGTATACTCAGAGGACACAACGGTTCAGCTATGGTGCCCATCGCCCCGAAGTTTGTACCCAAGCTCAGAAAGATGGCATTCCGTGTCATCGTTCAGTCTGGCGCTGGTGCGGATGCCGGCTTCACCGACGAAGAATACAGGAGAGCTGGTGCCGATATTGCTTCCAGCGGCGATGCAGTCATCAACGGAGCGGAGGTGCTGCTCAGCGTTCCACCACCAACACAGGATATGATTTCCCGCATGCCAAGGGACAAGGTGGTGATCAGCTACCTCTTCCCAAGCGTCAACACTCAAGCATTGGACATGCTTGCCCGTCAAGGAGTCACAGCGCTTGCTGTGGACGAAGTACCCCGTGTCACCAGAGCACAGAAGCTAGACGTGAAGTCTGCAATGCAAGGCCTCCAGGGTTATCGCGCAGTCATTGAAGCATTCAACGCCCTCCCAAGGCTTAGCAAGGCGTCCATCAGCGCTGCTGGTCGTGTCGAAGCTGCCAAGGTTTTCGTCATCGGTGCCGGTGTTGCCGGTCTGCAGGCTATCTCAACTGCCCATGGTTTGGGTGCGCAAGTTTTCGGTCACGACGTGCGCTCGGCAACACGAGAGGAAGTTGAATCTTGCGGTGGAAAGTTCATTGGCTTGAGAACCGGAGAGGAAGCTGAAATCCTCGGAGGCTATGCACGCGAAATGGGTGATGCATATCAGAGGGCCCAGCGCGAGTTGATCGCAAACACAATCAAGCACTGCGACGTTGTCATATGTACCGCTGCCATCCACGGCAAGCCTTCACCGAAGCTCATATCACGTGACATGCTTCGCGCAATGAAGCCTGGCTCCGTTGTTGTGGACCTTGCAACTGAATTCGGCGATACCCACTCCGGCTGGGGAGGAAATGTTGAAGTTTCTCCCAAGGACAGCGAGGTCGTTGTCGACGGCATCACTGTCATCGGACGCAGAAACATAGAGACCCGCATGTGAGTTTGTTTGTACTGACAATTCCCTAGTCAATGAAGCTAATCTAAACATTTTGTTCAGGCCCGTCCAGGCTTCCGAGCTATTCTCCATGAACATATGCAACCTTCTTGAGGACCTAGGTGGTGGCAGCAACTTCCGTATCAACATGGACGACGAAGTTATCAGAGGACTGGTCGCTGTCTATCAAGGCCGTAAGGAAATGTCTCTCTTGATTACATCCAATATGGGTCCCATCTTTTGCTTCCAGGTAACGTCTGGCAGCCTTCTCCACCCACCCCTGTCTCAAGGACTCCCCCACGCATGGGCATGCCACCACCTGCGCCAAGCGCCGCACCTGAAAAGGCTGGAGGTGCCTTTGCACAAGCCCTTGCTTCCGACGCATTCTTCGCCATGTGCCTGGTTGTTGCTGCCGCTGTTGTGGGCCTTCTGGGAATTGTCCTGGATCCCATGGAGCTCAAGCATTTGACACTCCTTGCCTTGTCTCTCATCGTCGGTTATTATTGGTATGTCATTATTCCCCCAATTTGCCTTTTACCGGTTCACCAACGGATATTTTCCAGCGTCTGGGCCGTCACTCCTTCACTGCACACGCCACTGATGTCCGTGACTAACGCGGTACGCCAAACATTTGTAGCCCTGTCACAGGACCATTGCCTAATAATCCCCTCTTCAGCTGTCAGGAGTCATCGTCATCGGCTGCATGCTTGGTAAGTTAGAACGTTCTTAAACTCTTCTGGCCTGACCATGTCTAACTCATTCCTTTAGAATACGGCACTGCACTGATATCTGGTTTCACTCTTCTGGCTCTCATTGGAACCTTCCTGGCTTCCGTCAACATTGCTGGTAAGCTGCTTATCTTACATGAAAAGGCATCACAGACCGTTGCTCATCCCACATCTTCAGGTGGATTCTTCGTCACCCACCGCATGCTGAAGATGTTTCAGATTTAAGGGAAAAACCCCCTTGACTTATACCTCACTGAACAATCGTTTTTGTTCTTAATCCTTTTTATGAGCTATTTGTTGAGTTGCTACTGTGGATGAGTCTACAAAATAGAAACAAAGCACTAGTTCACGTATGCCCCAAACACTAGCGGCACAGGCGGCTATTAGGGACGATTGGTAGACATCGGCCAGTGACGGGCACAGAAGAAAACGGCTTAACATTTTAGGGTTCTACGAGCTCTTCACGCTGGCCTGTTCTCGTTGCCCTGGAGTTTAATTCTAGCAGAGCTAGATCTTGGCGTTCGCAACGTCTACAGACGCACTAATTGCTGCAGACCAGCTGCAGACCACCTCGCGCGACTCAGCATCGTCACAGCAAGCCTCTGGAACGGGGAAATCATCGCTAAACCTGCCTACTCCCCTTATACCGCTCTCCAGTAAATTTCTCAGCTCGTCGAAGTCGAAGGAACCAATGCAAAAGAAGCGCAAGGATACCATCGTATCAGCGTAACGTGGACTTTGCTTTTATTCCGGATGCACGACTTAAGTGTTTGCGAGTAAGTGTGGCAACAAGCAGGACGTAAAATGAAAACTTCAGCATTGTAACCTCTGCCTAATAGCAAGCCAACACTATGAAAATCACATTGGAAAAAAATTGGTTTGGTTCTCGGCTCATTCGGCTCTCCCCATCCCCTAAGCTTCAGCATGCTCATGGTGAAGGAGAGCAGAAAAACGCGAAAGCCATTCAATGATGGCATCCACAAGGGATGGTTCATCGGAACGGCATTCCCGAAAGTGTGATGTAACCTTGGTGCAAATAGAAAAAAGCAGTTCATTGTCAGCCGAGCAGACCAGCTGATGGGCAACTGACTCAACTAAATCTGCCAGTTGTCTGTAAAACGAATATTCGCACAACATCACATGCACTCAACAAAGGCTATTTGCTTCTATTACGAATTGCAGCCAACCCCATTACCCTAACACTAAATCAGCCGCCCACACTTACGCGTGTTCGGGGTAGGTTCCCGAATATTCTTGAGCAGATTCTTCCTCGGCAACTACGGCTATAGTAGCCAAGCGGCAAAGAATCTGCGGCAGAAATTCTTCAATGCCGATGCCAACGGAAAGCAACACCTTCAGAGTTTGCAAGCCTGAACTCACGAACCTAGGAAGCACTATCCATTCACAGGCCCGCTGCGAAAGGGGTGGCTGCCGTTTCTCTGGAAAAGGGTCTAATATGCCGTTGCATCCCATACCTTCTCCTACGGTTTCAAGTGAAGTACTCTCCAACGCATCAAGGCTGAGGCTCATCCAGTCACAGAGCCTCAAGTTTGCCGAATCTCCAGCAAATATAAGCAGTTCTCTTGACCGTCTTAAAAATGCCGAGCGAAGACTCTCTGAGGAGTTGAGGGCGGGATGGCACATGTCAATCAAAAAATTTTGACTGCATTCACAACGCACGTAACCTCTACTACTTATATTTCCCGTGCACAATAAGGCACCCCTAGTTGTGACAAAAGACTGGCATCCCTAGACAATGCGTTCTGCTCACCAGTCGAAGAGCGATTGGTCACATTCGCCAGTGAATGTGCGACAGACAAATGTCGTAAACGCCTCAAGGTACGCATCAAAGCAGACGTCCACTTCGGTGTATATAGGGAAGCCCCCCATTAAGGCCTAAAACACTCCCAACCACGAGTAATCTCACACGTCAGGTAGAGTTTCACTAGCAAGCCCCAATCCAGGGCAAAAACATGATGCTCCACACTTTCTCAAATAGCTGCGTTAGAATGTAGGAGCGTTAGTGTTGCGTACCTGCATAATAGGCGTGCGGTAGTTGTCGAGCGCTGGAAAAAGAAAAGCAAACGGAGAGAAAATAATTGGCGACCGGAGATAAAGCATTCCCACAGTCAGCGGCAGCGCTAATTTCGGTTGTGCCGCAGCATTAAATGATGAGATATTTCGTGTTGCTCACCACCTATGGGGGAGTTGACGACTATCACGCTGAGGCATTTCCAGCCCAAGAAGCGCACTTCAGCTGAATTGCCCAAACCGGTGACAAGAACACACAAATATACTGACTATCAGCCACTCCTTTACGCACTCCACCCTTTGCACCAACAGGAGGCCAGCTTGCCAGCATATCGTCAAAACAACTGCTACCCCTTCTAAATACACGATGCTGAACGAAACTGCAGTGTGCTTCGTACCTTGGGGGACGTCCAGGATGCGGAGGAGGGGCGGAACAATAAAGCCCAGGCTGCGCTCTCCATGCTCTAGCTGCATGAAATATCACAGACCACAAGCGGTGCTTGGAAGCTGATGACGTCACCTAGACGACTAAATGCAGCTGTGGCTGACATCTTTCAACGTACAGATGCAGACTTGACAAGTGCGATCAGAATGCGGGAAACATGTATAGCCATTCGAAAAGCCCCTTCGTCACTAAGGTATGAAAGAAAACCTCGTTCCGGTCCTCCATGCA
This sequence comes from Eimeria sp. OTU-Y, assembly GCA_904066245.1. NCBI lineage: Eukaryota > Apicomplexa > Conoidasida > Eucoccidiorida > Eimeriidae > Eimeria > Eimeria sp. OTU-Y. The sequence goes on from CAJFCZ010000092.1 coordinate 13,962, forward strand.
TTGCTGCATGTCCGGCTATATTCTGTCCAGAGAAAATGTCAGTCAGCTGCTCGTCAGGAAGCCCTTCTGGTAGTTGCAATCTCCCTGCGGTACAACATTAACAGTAATAACAGCGCAGCTTATGTGCCCTTGCTAGACGGTATCTGAGTACAGGGTTTGTGCAGTTCTGCGCATATCCTCACCGGTCAGTGGACAGCGAGGGTCTCTTCCGCCACCTCGTTCCGCAATCTGAACTTTCACAACTGAGGATGCTGCTGTAGCTGTTAGTAGTATGCGAGAATCGGCGCGGTTCGCATTCATCTGAAAAGCCTTTGGGAGCTCTTTGGCTGTAAGTGCGCGAGAGCAAAGACCCGTCACAGCATGCATCAATATGCCAGATGGAAGTTCGAGAGAATGCGAAACCACAGACGCGTTTGGCTGGAGACTAAAGAATTCACCGACCTCCTTCAGAAGGGCTGCAGATCGTGGCACAGGAGGATACAAAACAAACTACAGTGTAGCCCGCGACCAGAATTGATCGGGAAAAATTCAAGAAAATACCCGCTCTGGGGAATTTTAACTACTGCACAAGCACTGCAGGAGAGATCGTCAGCGTGCTGCTCCTGACCTTGCGCTTGTCGCACTACAGACTCCTCGGTGGCAGCTGCAGCAACCCCAAAGGTGTCCACACATTTCGACGACCCTTGGACTTTCAGTGCGAACGACAAAAGTAAACCCTGCGCCCAGACCAGGAATATGCGACTGTACGCAGTCTGATTAAAACAGACCGGAAACACCCAACGGTTCTTCCCGCCAAGATCCAGCGCTCGGCTCCTGCTTTTCTATATTCCGACCCATCACTGGTCCCGACTCATGCTTACCTGGATGGTTGCAAGGATGTAAAGCGCTGCCTTTCGTGGTGCGTCCTCTACCGCCGAGAAATCAGTTCCCGCAAAAGCCCAAGAGAAGTTCTGCATAGTTTGTCTGTCTGTTGGAGAGGCGGAGCCTTTCTTTGTCTGGATTCCAGCTGTAGTATGCTGTGATGGGGCAGCCACCCAACGAAGCACAGGCGGCAAGCAAGCTGCGAGGATCATTTTCTCGGCCCTAGTTAAGGACTCAATTTCTCTGTTCTCCAGCTGGAGTGTCCCCGAAAGTTGGTGCGGTTCATTGTTTGCACCCGGAAAGAGGGCAGCTCTTAAGTCATTCATAGCAGCAAGCAGCTGGCCAACTGTCTCCTCACAGCGCCGGCGTTGTACAGACGCCTCCGCCTCAGCTGCAGCTTTCGCATTCTCTCCTTCTAGCTTATTCGCTGGTGCCGTTCCTAGCATGCAGCTGTTGCCGTTGCCTTCGCAGACCCCACTCGCTCCTTTGGGCGGCACAACGCATGCAGCAAGGACTCTTGAACAACCAAAGAGTACCCTGTTGCTCCTCAGAAGAAGAACCAGCAGGCGAACTCGACGGAGATGCTCCGATGGACTGCAAATTCTCCCTGAAGCGACACAGTTGGGGATGGGGCAACTGAAGAGAGCAGAGAGAGAGCCTTTTCTGATATGCTGCGCGCGGTTTTCCACTGAGCTCTCCCAGTAACCGGTCTCCGCATTTTGCAAAGCATCACCCAAAAGATGAGTATGTTTGGTATCCTCTTCGTTCTCCCCCGAGTGAAGCGGATGGTGCGCGCCTGTGCGAGAGAGGCCCCAGTCTATCCATTCCAGGACTTTTGGGAGGACTCGGGTAGCGGTCAAAGGGGAAACTCGAATGACTATCTCAAACGCAAAAAGGGCCTCTGCAGCAAACCACAAGCAGCGACTTCCAGGCACTACGGAGGAGGAACTCGCTGTGTCAAGGGTTCTTTGTTCCCGGAGGACAAAGGTGCAGAACCTAACTGAGCCGTCTCTAGGTTGTCAAGGATCTTACCCCTTAATACGGCATCAGCAGACTCCGCCTTATCATTCGGGTTGGATTTTGTTGCCTCTGCCTCAAACCGGCTTATCTCTGGAGAGGAACAACTTTCGTTTTGTTGATTTGGGGAACCTTCTGCTGTTGTTTTAGGCGTTAGCTGGGGTGCGGGCTCAGCGAGCAGGGCCGACTCGGCTGCGAGCAGCAAAAGAAGCCCCCAGTAAAAAGCTGCATTGCAAACAGCTTTTTGGTACTTGATTGTTTCTTCTTCTTCTCCGTCACTTGCCTGCGCTTCTTCTCCCCCACTTACAGTGGCCTCCCCCTCTTTCTCACATGATTCAGCAAGCGTGGCCTCAAAGTGGGTTCGAACCTGTGCAATAAACCGTCCGGTTAGCCACTGGTTCTGAAGAGCTTCGGTGCTCTTCTGATCTGTATCTACCTGACTGCTATTTTCCCTCTGTTGGCTCCCCCCTGCCTGCCCAAAGACGGATCCGTCTCCTACTCCTCGGCTGTCTGAGCTGATTGCCTCATCCGCCACTTGCAATGAAATGCATGATGAGGGATATTGGCAGGGGGAGCAGTCGGCAGCAGACTGGGGAGCTGGAGTCAGCTGCAGCAGCTGAGACACCGCAGTGCTCAGGGAAACAGCAAAGAGTGGTCGATCGCTGCCAAGGCGACGAACCGCTGCAGCCGCAGCAGCAGATGGATCGAGGGCCCGTTGGCCCTTCATGGGATCTCTGAGGCTAATTAATACTCTCCCTTTAGGTCCTTCACCCCGACCTCAGGAAGAAGATTAGGCCGGGGGGGCCCGGTGGTAACGTACGGGCTGTCGCAACTAGTGCTTTGAGCTTGATTTTGTACACCTGTATCTTTAACAATAGAATTTTAGGGAAAGAAACAAGAAATACGCCTCTTAGTGGAGTCTAGTGATTTGAACTGCATGCGACCCATCTCGATGTGCTCCCCAGTACCCAATGTATGGATCGTCCTAGACGGAGAAAAAGTGTTAAACTTTGTGGCATCTTCTGAAGAATATGAGAATTTTTGGCGATTTTAATGATGTTTTATTGGGCATTTGTCTTAGATAACGTAATATAACTCTCCGAAGTCCGGAGCGGAGAGGAGACCCCGGGTCTCCTTCATCTCAAGAGGCGTATCGACAGGCCTCAGCAGAGTGATGTGAGTGCACCAGATTCTGAATAAGGAGCTCACCATGTTTATACTGGCTGCATAGGAAAACACAGGAGGCGGAACTCCTGCCAACTAGCTCTTCTTGGCCGAACCGGCCTAACAGTGGGAGGGGCCCCGGAGTCAGGGGCCCAACAGGAGAACGAAAGGCGGAAGAGAGCCAAGTCTCCTTTGCTGTGGCCTCCCCGATGGTTTCTCTGTCGAGTGAAGGCGGGGCACATGTGGGGGCCTCCAGCGCTATCCCTCGGAGCTCTCCGAAAACCCGAGAGGCCTGTACAGAGTCAGAACTCAAGAGGGCGGAGCGCCTTGGCTCGGCTTGGCTGCAGCGATATCGCATAATAGAAGGTTCGAGCCTTCTACCGTCTGTCGATCCTTTGAACGAGCTTCTTCTGGGCCTGGACTTCTTTGCAGACCTCCGCGAAGAAGGCATAACCCGCATTCCCATTGAACGTTCTTCGGAAGGAGGCCCCGATCTTGCTGCCTCCCCCGCTTCTGAAGATCATGTAGAGAGGGGGGATGAAGGAGACAATGAGCACAACGAGGAGGCAGGAGAGGAGCAGGAGGAGGCCAAGGACACATCGCGAGGCGACCCAATACCAGAGGCAACTACACAGGGACGGCTGCAGCAACAAAGGGAATACCTGCGGCCCATCCCCACTGTAATACCCAACGAAAGTGTTTATATAGGTTTTTTCCTTCCTTTGTTCCTTCAAGAGGCCAAACAGGCCCTCGCCAGGGCCATCAAGCTCGACCTCGGACCACCCGAGCAGTTCATGCAAGTCAGTCTAGTCTGTCTAACTGTTGATCTAACTGTTAATTCAGCAGGGCATCCCTCCTTCTTAGCCGCTTCATGCAAATAGCGCCGATGACCCCCTTTTCATGTTGTGTCTCTTTAAAGAGTTCGATGACTACGAGAAAGGCAAGGGCTACCACAAAGATAACTGTTCGCCTCCATCTGTTGCTGTTGTGTCGCAGCAAAGTGGTGAGCCTCGAGGTTCCTTCCTCTCTCTGTTGCTCAGTCGATCTGGAGGGATGACAGCAGCATCTTCTCCTCCTTGTCGGTATTGTCACGGCGACTTGGTGTTGATGTACATACCAGCAAACCGCGAGGCGGATGAGGCCGAGAAGCAGATGACGCTGCGCAAAGGGAAGGATGGGGAGGCCCAGGAGGAGAATTCTGGGAAGAAAGAGACAAGTGAAGTGAAGGACTCCAGCGGGGAGCCAACTGAGGAGGCGGAGGTGCGGCCATCGAGCCGAATGTTGAAGCCGCAGGATACTGACTGCCACGTGCTCGCTGTTGTATCTCAGGGGCAGCACGAGGCGATTAATGTTAAGGTACTGACACCACTAGGGCCAGCATATAATGGAAAAGGCATCAAGGAAGTGGGGGAGGAGCCCGACTCATCGGCTGTTTATAATCCCGCCACAGGCAGACCCTACGGCTTCTTGCTGCCTCGAGACCGATGTCGCTTGCTGAAACTCGTCAAGGCTCTCAACGCTCAGTTCACTAAGTGGACGGTGCAGCGAGTCATGTCTCTCACCACTATACACAGGGAATTCCAGGTAAGACCTGCCATGCTCCAGTGGAGAGGCTGGCGCTTTGCTCTCTTCGTCTACCATTCACGTTCATGTGTTGTTCTAATGTCTCACTCTGTATATATGTATGTATCTGAGTCGGTATCTGTATGTATACATATTCGTGTTTGTGAAGTGCTTGTGCTCCCGGTTGCCCGGAGGTGGGTACGCGTTCATGCATGCTCTCACACATGTATCTGTCCATGTCGTCCATTTATGTGGGTACGTATTCTTACACTGCGTGTATGTGTGAATGGCTGCCAGTTTATTGCAATATTGCTTTTTTGCATGCATATGCATGCGTTTATATGTGTGTGCATATGTGTGCGTGTGCGCACGCAAGCGAATGAAATATCTAACCAGCCGTGAGTCTCTCCTATTGTCTCCCCTTGTCCCTCCATCTCATTTGCCTTGGCTCGACAACAGTCAGCGGCTTATTGTGTTTATGGGTCTCGTGTTCTCGCTGTATGTAGGGTTTGATGTCTCTGCCGGACTTGCTTCTGAAGGATAGTCTCTTTCGCCTGCCAGGCGAGGGCTCCCCCCCACGACAGCAGTCGATCAAAACCAAACTGTTGGGGCCCCTGAACAACCCCCTACTAGAAGGGCAGGAGGACGTCCATTCAGAGACAGGAATAAATACAGCCGCAGAGTCTCCTCCCGTCTGTACTGCTGCGAGTGATGAGGGCCCCTCACCATCCGAAGGACCTCGAGCGCAGACACCGATGGCCTCCACATCAGAAGAAGCCCCAGACAAGGCCGCTGAGAAACAGACGGAAGAGAAGACGCAGCAAGGGGAGAGGCGCCTTGTCATCCCCGAGGCCCTGAGGGCCCGTTTAGAGAGTCTGTACAACGCCAGTCAGCTCGCAGCCCTCGAGGATTCGTTGAAGGTGGAAGGAATCACTCTCATTCAAGGACCACCAGGCACAGGGAAGACTTCCACCATTGTCGGAGTCGTCTCCGTTATCCTACATGCCCAGCTGGAGGGACAGCAAGGGTCATACGCCCTCTCGTCTTCTGTAAGCAACAGACAGATAAACATAGGGCAACAAATTAGCCGACAAGGGACCCTTTCATTCCTCGGCGGCGACTGGACAGTCCTGTAAGAAGCTTGTGTTATTTCACCAGGTATCAGCACACGGTTTGTTGATTCATGCCTCCTGTGTTGCAGAGTGAGCAGGGCGCCAAGTTAGAGGGAACAGCTGATAAACTAGGGGCCACAGCTCAAAGGGAAGCGGCGCCCCAGTCGAAGTTTTGCCCGTGGCTTCAGCGTAAGCACTGTATTAGAGTCATGTCCCTGTGGCTTCGCTATTCTCCTCGAGTGCCACCATCCAGGGAAGCGCGTAGGTTTGTGAATGCGTTTGAGCAGCTCCTTGCTCTCTGAAGAGGCTGATAAGGGATAGTGCTGTGTTGTGCCTTTCAGCGAACTATACCCCCTGGATGGATGAAGACGAGATGACATTGGAGGATTTGGACTGTCACATGATGCTGCAGCCAGCCGCTGTGCCTACTGACCCGCCTATCTGCCTAAAGAGGGAACGAGATGAGCTCCAGCCAGTGTATGTCCACATGAAATACAGATAATGGAGACGGCCTGCACAACATGATTTAGATAATCGCAAACTACAGACTGTAGAGGCACCCTCAACTGCAGAGATGTGTTCGTGCCAATGACTGTTTAGGAGGAGCTCCCTCTAGCATTTAAGGTCGGCATTGCATGAGATGCATGCAAATGAATCTACATTCACTACATGATGCATGGGAAGGAGTGCATCCGTTTGTATACGGCTATTTGTATGTATGTGTATGGCCGTATGCATGTCTGCCTATGGATGTATGCGTGCGTGCGTATGCATATACTCATGTATGCGCGTGCGTTGATGTTTGTCCCAGTCGGATATTGGTTTGTGCTCCATCGAATGCGGCGATAGATGAAATCGTCAAGCGTCTGACAGCAGATCCAGAATCAGGAGGCGGTATATTTGACGGTAACGGCCAGCGATTCTCCCCGGCTGTGAGTCTCCTCTTCATTGGAACCAGCAGCTGTTCCTGCTTGACCAGTTTCAATTTGTCCGCGAGTCCTCAGCCCCCGCTTAGCTGTTCCGGTACTTCCTTTCGGTCTCCGGCTGTACTTGACGACAACGTGATGGCTCCCAGTTAACACGGATGAAAGGCGACAATATATGTGTGAACTGTGCTTGTGTGGCTTGTTTGCAGGTCGTCCGTGTTGGCCCTAATGTCCATCCTGACCTGCTGCAGCACAGTCTACAGTACAAAGCCCTGCAAAGGCTCAGGTCGCGAGGCTCCACAAACTTCGCAGCCTTAGCAGTGAGCTGCCCTTATCTGTTACCATGCCTTTATGTTGCTGGCGACAACGAATGCTTCTGACGGGGGTTTTGGTTTCATGCCGCCGCATTATAAACTAAACTCTGTTTTAGGCTGCCAAGGCCTTTCTGTCATCAGGGTGAACTCAGCGGTATCCATTCTCCCGTAAACCTCTCTTGGCCTGAATAGCGCTGCCGGTGTTCTGCCGAAATGAATGATGGGCGCGGTCTTACTATCCGTATTGTAAGATTGTCAGTGATTACTATTTTTCATGCGCGGGCCGTCACTTCATATGTGGGTTGACGGGTGTGTTTAGGCTGCCAAAGCGGATGTCTTGAGGGACAGTGTAATCGTCTGCGCCACAATTTCTGTCTGCGGCTCCAACGACCTGACATCTCTTTCTGACTGCTTTGATACTGTCGTTGTAGACGAAGCCTCCCAGGTCAGGAGGAATCGGCTGCTCCTAGTGGCCTTACATTGGCCCTACGCGCCCGTATTTCAGCATAAAGGGCCTTTCGTTTGTCTGCATTTGCTGGCGTGTGCTGGCATGTGGTACCGCCGTGATGCATCCTGCAGGCTGGGCTTTTATCAGTTTTCATGATGGCGTGCCTTTGCATTTGCTGCATGACGTGCTACAGATGTGTTGCTTGGGTGCAGGCCGTTGAACTAGCAACTCTGATTCCACTCCGGTTGGGCTGCAGAAGACTTATCCTTGTGGGCGACCCTAAACAGCTTCCCGCCACGATTTTCTCGCGCCATGCAATCCAGCTGGTAAGGGCGTCTGATTGAGTTGCGACAGCTTGCCTGAGTTTCTCTCGTTCTTTTTGTTCTCCATTAGCTAGGCTCAGTTAGGGCTTGCTCACCCCATTTCAGAACACAGTTGCTGGCGAGGCCGCTGGGCGCAACCATTGGGTGCTGACAGAGAGGTTGTGGTGAAAGATGAACAGAAGGCCTATCAGCGCGTTCTTTTGTGCAGCGGTATGATCGGTCTCTCTTTCAACGCCTTGAGGGGGCCGGCCAGCCGACGAATATGTTGAGTCAGCAGTACCGCATGCACCCGGCTATATCGCGCTTCGCTTCCGTTGCATTCTATGAAGGGCTGCTGCGGGATGCCCCCCATTTGCCCAGTGGCCTGTGGACTCCGTTTCCTTCGTGGCACCGACTGCCCATCCTCCAACCTATCGTCTTCTTCAATCTCGACAGCGAGCACACTGTAGGTCTCTCCAGATGGCCAGCACAAACCTGACACGAAACCTTACACGGAGTCGCTGCACATGCAAGTTTGCGAACGAATATCTGGCAGCCCAGTTCCTACAGTGTTGGCTCCACAAGAGGTGCAACCGCCATCCTTATGCTTTTTAAGGACTCCTGGAATTGAAGAGGGATGCACACTGCGGCTTGTTGTGCCCGAGAAGGTTTTGCTCTTGCTTCGCCACCGATATGTTTGCTGTTCCTGCCTTGATGGTCATGTATAGACCTTTCCAGTGATCGTACATTGCAAAAGTCTGCAGTTTGTCGTCTTTTCGTGCTACCGTGCAGGAAGAGCACACCTCCCTTGTGAACTACGCAGAAGCCGATTTCGTTAGACAACTGATTGATTTCCTCCGTCGCCTGGTAGGGTGCTTCTTGATCTCCCCTGGCACACTTAGAAAGGAGTGTACATTGTCGTCCTGACAGCTCTTCGTGCAGCATCTGTTAGTGGTTGCTCACTGCTCCAGTCCTGGCCCCACCGATTTCTCCTGGAGAGAGTGCAGAGACAGCTGGAAATGTTTGTTCAAATTTTCATTCTGTTGCAGTTCATAGCGTCCGGTAATACCAAATGGGAACACCGCATTGCCGTAATAAGCCCCTACGCGCAACAAGTTGTCCTGCTGCGTCGAACTATTAAAGCAATGCTTGGGGTTTCTGAAGGAAAGTCGTGTCCAGTAGACGTCAATACAGTGGATGGCTTCCAGGTACCTAGTGACAGCCGGCTGTGCAACGAACAGATATCATTAGCGTTTCCCCCAGAACACTCGCCGACCGCAGCTCCCGAACATGCATCCTGTGCCTCATGTTACTGTTGCAGTGCGCCTAACATGGTTTTGTGTTTTCAGTTGAATGACAGTATCCCTCTGTTACTGAGTGGTTTGGGCGGCCTGCGCCTTGCCGCTCTTCACGCGAAACCTTGTGGAGGAGATGTTCATGTTTCACTTAGCCCTTGCTTCGTGCTTGCTTGTTCGCTTTATTGCCAGGGTCAGGAAAAGGACTTCATAATATTTTCAGCTGTACGCGGCATTCGCAGCGATAGGGAAGAGGCGAAGAATGGCACTGTTGGGTTTTTGGGGGACATGCGGCGGCTCAACGTGGCTGTGACGAGAGGGCGAGTGAATCTGTGGTTGGTTGGGAACGGCTGCTTCCTCAGAAGAGACAAGACATGGGCCAGATTATACGCATATGCGAAGAGCCGCCAAGCGCTTATTTCCATTAGTCGCCGCAATGCACAGCACTCCGCCATCCTCACGAAGTGGATTCTCAAGTACTGCAAGACGCATCATGTGAGTCTTAGGCATAGCATAGCATGGGCAGCCCGTTGCTACACCAAGCATGCCTGTTCGGTTCGTTTCACTGCAGTAGCTGAGCAGCGTTGTGCTGCGCCGTGAGGGGCCTGTGAATTGCAGCGCGAGAGGAAAATACTGGAAGAGCATGCACCCCGCTTTCTAACAGATCTTGCGGAAAATATGAAGGCGATGAGGGAACGAAAGCAGAGAAGGGGAGGCAAAGATGATGATGAGCAGGGAGACGAACTGCAAACTGAAGGGTACGCTATCAGGCACCCCTTTGACAAACCTAGATATTGCACCAGGGACAACTAAAACTGCCAACTCGTGTGTCGCGTTCATTTGTACACCTGCATACAGCCCCATCAGTTGGGAACGACCAGTAGAGGGCCATGGAGGTGAGGAGGAAGGCGTTGGAGAGATGACAACTTTCCACGACGTCGCCGATGAAGGATGCCTCGACGAAGTCGCTGTTCACATGTGAGCTGCTACCAAAAGTGCAGCACCAGCACCTTCCTGTCCCATTCGAATGCTGGGAGTTCTAAAAGATCTAGCTGCATTCTTGTGTCGTTTGTAGAAACATATAGAGTTAAACATTGGTAGTGTGTCTTTGCCGTGTTCATGTGATTCGTTGGTGCGGTTATTAAATGGAACGGGAGACCGGGCAGTTTTCATGGCCCCAGTGTGGACGGCTGACTTATCATGGGTCCATTTCCAATTTAGGGTAGCCCAATGAGCGTTTCGTGCCCCCTCCACATTTACTGCTGGCAAGACAGCTGTGGTCTTTCACTTGTGCTCTCCTGTGGTCGGCGCCCCCGCAGGCGCGATGAAGCTCTGAAATCCGCCCTGGAGGCCGAGGAGACACCACCTCCAGCGCAAACGACTTCCACAGCGCAGGGGACACGGAGCTCAGCATCTGGAGATGCACAGGTATCTGGTGGTGTTCAATGATGAAGCAGCCAGGGCTGCTCTGAGTTATCTGATCTCGGAAATGTGGCCCTTGGAGACACCAACGCTTTGGGTGTCGAGAGGGGAGAAGCCCAGCAGCTACTTCGGTCGCCTGTTTTCGACGAATTGGCGCAGTTGGTTGGATTTGTGTTTTCCTGCGCGCTGTTTCGTGGATTCCATTTGGTATCTGCTCGGCATAGGCAGGACAGGCTCAGTAGTCTGAGTACTCATCGGGTATATTATAAAAGTGCCGCTTCATCCATTACTTCTTGAGGCGGTGCTTATTAATAGTAGTACAGGATAACCAACAAACGTAGGATATTTAACTCAGTTTGGCGACAGGTGCACCGGCAAGTGGAACACTGGAAGGGGCTCTCCCCTGTTACCCACCTTTAGGCTTTTGCATTCTTCTCGCATGCAGCCTGCACACTTCCAGTAGCCTTTACAAGTTGGGTAGATCATAATGTGTATAGTTGTTTCCATTGTGCACCTGTACCCCTGCGTAACTCGATCTGTTGTAGACTCTGCCCACGAACTCCTTTCCAACACTAACAGGCCAGATCAAATGTGGTATGCCTCGTGACAAATAACTATGGCGGAAGGCTAATTTCCTTTTTTACATTCTATGCCGGACTTGCACTCTGCTTATTCCTTTTGGTTACTTTACATAAGACTGAGTAATGCGTTAATAATTTAACGAACTGTTTTAACCCACTCATTGTGCGGGGCATAAAAGGCCAGGACACTCGAAAGAAAGCCGCCAGTCGGTTTGGGGGAACTCCCATTTAGTAGTTCGACTCTCGCAGCTTTCGACGGATCTTTGCAACGACTGAGGACTCCTGTCACGAATTGTTATTAGAATGCATCCAGTCCATCTATAGAGGCTACTGTAGTACTTTACCGTTATTTGAGGACCAGAGGCAACTGCTATATTTTTTCGCAAGCCTTCAGCTATTTTCGAGGCTTGCACTTTGATGCGGCCTACCGTATGGTGAGGACAGGTTGCGCTTGCAGGTGAGTGGACTGCAAGTATGTTTAGGTACCTGCATCCCATATTCAGCATATACGTTTCTGTATGAAGAGGTTAAGCATGAGCAGAACACGTTGTCTATTCGCTGATCACTACCTAGTTTGCACGCTCGTGCGGATTCGCTCTCTGTACTCACACTCACCGTCCGCTCTGATCTGTGTTTTCCTCCCAGCTGGGATGAACATTTTGGATGCATTCGGGAAGAACATGCTGCAAGGGGACTACGAAGTGGAATAAATCCCTGTCACTCATTCGCCCATTCGAGTCATTGAATGGCTTCCGATCGCTCGCGTGGCAATCGCGAAACGGTCATGGTGTTTTTCAGAAGTAACTTTCTAAATCCTCCCTAGAAATATCATAAATAGACTAACAAATTGATTATCAATTCAAACGAAGCTGAGATTAGCTGTTGTTATCTACATAACCTTCCTGCGTCAATGAAGCTGCACCCTTGCTGGTACAACCAGGTGGCCGCGCAGGCGAGGCCGATGCTCCCACTGAATGGGATGCTCCAGTCTTCGAATCTTCACTGCTTTCTTCCTTAGTTTATTCCTTTAGTTGCTATCTCGTCAATTTTTTTCGAACTAGTCAGGTATTAGCCGGGTTCCCTGAAGGTTTTTTCGCCGGCTATCGCGAGTCGGACTCGTTTGACCTCGTGCCAATAGGAGGTCGCACTGAAATTAGTTGCAGCAAATTCCCTTCAATCCCATTAATTTTTGTTGTTTTATTCCACAATCCATTTTTCTACAGTGACAACTGGTTTCGCTTATTGCGCCCCAGTTGCAGGCTGCTTTTCAGTGGCTAAGGTCCTGTGGTCTGGCAGAAACGGGTTTTATTGCATTTGTTGAACAACGGCTGAGGCCGGTTGATCGTTGGCCATTGCTTTGTTTTGAAGGTTCGCAAACCAGCGCACCTTCATTTGGGCGAGAAGCGCTGGAGGAGGGAGGCTGTATCAATCACCCCGGATTGGCGTAATTCACCTTTTGGGTAGCCAGTATGGAGGAAAAGGGAAGCCACTCCCTGCCCCTCAAGCTTCCTCTCTCTGGGAAGGAAGATGCGCTTGGACTCCCACACGAGCCCGGAAGCTCGCACCGCTTTTCACTGGCTAGCACAGGGGTAGGCGATCCGAGCAGTCCCTTTGTGCGTTCGCCTGACCTCACTCACACCTCATCTGCTCTTCCTTCTCCCAAGGCCGCCACGGCTGCAGAAGCAATCCGATTTCCCCCCTTGCCACCTTGTCAACAACCACGGAAAGAGGTGATTCGCCATGGTGTTCTCATATCGCCAAGGACAGTCGATGAGGCGCCGAGAGGCACCCTCATGACACCAGCGATCATTCACGCAAAAGAACATGGCAAGCCTCTGCCCCCGTTGAGAGAGGATCATATAAGCATGCTTGGCGAGTTTATTTCACGTAAGCATCCAGATCAACCAAAGTGTAGATGCCTTTGGGACCCTGGCCCATGGCCTGCTTCTCGGCTCATCTGTACTCTTACCACTCAGGTTCTGGAGTTGCAGAGTTGTACTTATCAGCCTGAATAATACTACCGCAAGCTGCATATTCTCTTGAACATTCTGCCTTCTCATACATTCCTCACTGTGCGTTTTGCCCTTCTGTCTCCTCAGCGTACACCGCCAGCATGATCGATGGAATTCCCAAGGATGACATGTTGAGGATGGCTGGGCCGAGCATGCACACTCACGTGAGATCATCAGTACCATATCGTCAGAAATATTCTGGCTGAAGGACCCCTTCTTAGTCTTTTGTCTTGCGCTTCAGCTTTGAAGCTGAAGCGCACCACTGAATTGCTTTCGCTTTACTGTTGGCTGGGGGCCAATATTATTCACGAGCTAGAATTTGGGGTTAATCAACTCACAAGCCTGCCTTTTGCGTGCCATGTTTGTATTCACAGGATGTGAGATTCACAGAAGACGTCAAACAATATCATCTTGACCATCCGGCCCCTCCTGATGCGCTGAGGAAGTACCCGAACTACGAAAACTTCCCTCTTCTGCTCAGTCGGATTCACCGCCCCACCTTGGAGCCAAACGTAAAGGAAACGAAACATTTTGAGCATCTTCGTGGACACAATGAAGCCATGCTAGAAAACAAATGTGAGCTCTTGCGTATATGGGTTATTGCAGTATGTTCTATATATAGGTGTGCTCCAGAGATCGATAATGGCTGCATGGTTACATCAGGCACTGATAGCCATTATCATTTCTTGGTGGATGTTACGGGGATAATATTTTATGGGTAATATTTTACTGTTTTTTTCCTTCTGTTATGTCGAACAGGGCAGCAGGAGAGGATGAGGCAGGGCGTATCTGTAAGGGAAACCTACATGCATGTTCCTAATTTCGGCCGCGTACAGGCGGTGCTGACGGACTTGCCTGATGGCACGAGCTATCCTCTGGTAACTCTGCCAAAAATGACTCCGTATGATATTCTGGGAGTGCTGGAAAAGCAACAGAAGGCAAAGGAAAGGTCATGGATGCACGCCTTCATGAGATGTATACACAAGGCCTCCTGCGGGCTCTTTTGAGTCTCAGCAGCATCAATGCTTTCTGATGCCATCTCAGTGAAATGTGCATTAAGCACATCTTTCCACTCGCACACAATGCATATCTGCAACACCACCTGCTTACGTGTACATCCCAAACCTCATCTGTACACGTCATTAGAAGGTATAAACAAATGGTTACTGGCCTCCCTAGTTTTGGCCATATGGTTCCCTTTTACAGACAATAACAATGCCAGCTTTCAATGAGGTAACTATATCCCTCGTGGTGTCACTGCTCTCCTGTAAGAACGCTCTAGGCTGCCCCTCGGGCATTGGGTTTGGTGTTACACGTGCTTTCTGTGGGTAGACAGTGCCCAATCGACACTTAAAGAGGTGATATTTTCGAAGTAGACGGAGAAGCTTGGGGACACCCCATCCGCCGAAACTACACGCAGCGTATCCTCTAGGACTAAGTACGGAACCCAGACGTAAGCAAAACAGCCTACGGACAGGAAATGCTAATCAGACAAACGGAGGCTGAACACGCTACATCCTGTTCCGTCGACACAATGAGGGACGAAATGTAGCAGAAAGGATGGCAGTGTCTTAGGGCGAAGAGGGGCACAGAAATAAACAAGGTATCTAAACTGTAGTAGGTTGCATGGTGCATCGTCTAGCTTCTCATTCAGCGCTACAAGAGGGATAGCAGGTGAGCAGTGCACACAGAAAATACCCTGCTGCAAGCACGTCGCGCGGGGCTGTAGTATCCCCCCCTAGCTGGTGATTGTAGCGTAGCTCGGCGGAAGTTGGTACGTGTAGCCGTCCTCCCGTGCAGGTTGGCTACTGAGGACCGCTCAAGTACTTAGCGACTGCCTACGGTGTTCGTGCGTTTACAGCACGGCGGCGTACGTATGGCGCCTGCCTATGACTGGGCCGTGCACCAGTTGCGCTGCAAGGTGTGCTACAACTAATGGTAGGTCACTCTCTCCCCCAATTGCCCTAGGCCTTTACGCTGCTGTGCCTAGTAGGAGAAGCCAATAACTGCTCTGCTTATTTCAAGTATTTTGACGCATACAACTCACGTCGGCCCTCTGCGACGAACCATGGCCTCCATTTCAAACAGCCCACCGTGTCTACTGAGTTTGTTCCTTGGGCACAATGGCTTCTATTGGGAGTTTATGCATTGATCTATTTGGTGAACTTGAGGGACTTCGCGCGCATGGCAGTTTTCGGGAACAACACCGCGACGTGTGCAGCTGCTAGACAGTTGTGTCGGTTATGTTGTGTTCTAACAGCATCATATCGACCTCTGTGGCTTGCTTCCCCAGCACCTACTCAATGAAATAACTCCTTAATTGCTAATTTGTTGCTCCCGAATCAAAAAACCTCGCGTTGTCCAGATTGTGGGCTGCCCAGCCACAGCCCCGGTATTTCCAGCCCCGCAGCCGCCCACAAAAGGCGCAGCACTACGATACTTTGTGAATCTGGTTGCAGTATGTTCTGTATCAGTTTTTCTTTCCTTCATAACATACTTCGCTATTGAGTGCTGGAGGTGTAATCAGGTGAGAACGGAGGCCCGGGAAGCGGAAAGGGGCGCCTGCACCCTCCCACCCCCACCTCATGGCTGCAAGGGTTGGGCCCTCATTCGGCTGTTTCGCAGTCCTTAACGGCGCCTCACGACTACCCTGTTGCTGTTTCATTCCCCTTTACCATCTCCTACGCCTTTCTGTGTCTCTAAAGAGCCCCCGGCTCTCCAACTGGCTTGTGGGAGGCCTCGACCCAGAAATAGGTGGATCTCCTTCGGGGAAAAGCCTCCTTCACGAGGTGTATCGGCCCTTAATTCCGATTCTATGAAGGTGTTGCTGTTGTTGGGCTGTATCGCAAATACGATAAGATCCTTTCCATCCTAATATAGCTGCAGTTGGTTGTGCCTGCAGTGGCTGGAGCGTCTGCCGTTGAGTCTGCCGCGTTTGTAGGGGGACTGTCTGCCCCCTTCGTACACAGCCCTTCTTTCCTGGCAGTAGGGGGGGTCCTTGCATGTAGCACACTCTGGCCTGGAGACCACGCACAGACAGGAGGTGGAAATGGGGGATTTGGACTTCGACACAGTCTTGAATCTGATGGAGAAGACGGAGAAGGAGGCTGAGAAAGCATCTGCAGGGGCATCGCCAGTCAGCAACGGAGCGGTGAGGTCTAAAGCAGCAGACGAAAGACCCAGACGAGCATCCGACTCAGAGGGGCCCCCAGAGAGAGAGAACAGGCGAGAAGGGCGGGAGAGGAGCCAAGAGAACCCGCGCAGAGGTGAGGGTAGCCCTTCCCCGAAGAGGGGAGGGGGGGGGTCCCGCGCAGAAGAGAGTCCCGAAGGACGAAAGGGAAG
>CAJFCZ010000093.1:0-23946 GCA_904066245.1 Eimeria sp. OTU-Y
CTTTGTAGCCTTGTGGAAAACGCGTGCTGGTGTTTAGAATGTTTAATGAGTAGAATGATAATGTACCTCTCTGACACACCAGCATTGTTTGTGTACATTCGTGTCGCGCGCGAATGTTTGGGGCTTATAGCGGCAGAAGAAGTGCCTACGGCATCTGCAAGGCGTGTCAGGAGCTCCTCTCAACGGAATCAGTTCGGGAGTGTCAGAGGGTAGCTGTCCCTCCAGTACTTTGGCGGGTCTCGGTGAACAGCGATAAGGAGGCAACAATAATTAGACGGTTTCCGTAGAGGCATGAGTTTGATCTGAGTACATGTGGAGCTCAGTTGATGCGCATGGCGGCGGCGTAAGGCGTTGCCGAATGGAAATTCACTTGTTTCTGGTTTGGCTGCATGCTCGTGAGCCAGTTTGGTTTCTGCTTTGACTGCATGCTCTTGCGCCAGTTTGGTTTCTGTGTGCATTCATGATGTGTTTGATGCGGCACCGCGCATCTTTACTGTTTGTGCTGCCTTTATATTCCAGGGCTCAAATACTAAGTATATATGATATTTCGTAAAGAGAGAACCAACAGTCGGTGAAGGACATAAACCATCTGAGAGGCAAAACGCCTGTGCACAGGACACAGGCCCCCCATCTCAGTAAGGAGTAATTTGTTACTACAGCTCCCTGGAAAAAGTGCTTCGAGCTGGCATGTTAGTTTATTCCTGCCCCACTATTTCGTTGAGGGAAAATGCCCAATCGGGTGCCTGTGCGACGTCGTTGCTGCAATGTGTAGCAGGTAGTGCGCTTAATGTCCAGATTGCAACCCATGATGAGCATGCAGATGCCCCCAACACCGTTGTTCTAACGGATGAACATTCGTTTAGAGCGCCAGAGTATAGGGTTGTGTGCGCTGCGCAAGTGAAGAAGTTTCAGTAAGCAAAGTAGTTGCCTCTGTTTTTGGTGAGTAGCAGATCATTCTGTTCTTCTCCAGGTGGAACGGCGTGTGGGCTGTAGCAGGCGGTTTAAGACGGCGAATTGGAAACTTAGCTGTGTCAAGAGGGCAGTATTCCAGGAACAGTCTAAATAATGGTGCCTCTCATGGCGACTGCATACAGCCATATCCTTTCTACTGGAAGCGAATGAATGCACTGTGGAGCAGTTTATTCATCGCCAAGATTGGGTCCGTTTGTTCGTCTTGAAGTTGATATCGGGAGTGGCTACGTAAACACGGAGGGAGGACGTGCATTTTGTGGGGATCCAATACATGAGGCGGTACGACTGATATCTTAATGGACGGCTCATCCAAAACCATGAACGAAGCGAACGCGCAATTATGCGACAAGGCGTTGCAATTGGATAGCGCGAGACGTCGGACACAAGTCTGCACTTCCTATATTGAGCGTTTCGTCTTTAGAAAGTGGCCAAAGAAGGGCAGCCGTTTGCTCCGCATGCACATCATTGGTAGCATGGTAGCATGCATTCAAGAAGACAGACTAGCTACGGGTTCGTACTGAGGAATTACAAAAGCTTTGTGCGTGAGATCATAAGCGGCTTGCAAACGACTGACGCCGCGATGCAGAGAGCACCATGATAAGCCACCAGGTAAAATGGAAACGCAAGATGGCACGGGCAATATAAATATTGAAAACTGTTGTGGAAAAGCTTCAGACTGGGCTACTTTCTGAAGATGCGTAAGTGCGACCAGCGAAAGAGCAGTCTAGGATTGGTGGCAAGCATTCCTGCGATTTGTCAGCAGGCTTTACGATCAGTATATTTACGGTTCATGGAAGCGCTGTGCCTCCAGCAAAAGTAGGAAGGCGAATGCTCCGCTCACGGACTCGCGCGGACTAGTGAATGCCTTCGAAGTAGAGTGCGTGCGCATTTGCGAACTACGAGCATCGAGACCATGAAAGAGCATTAAACATGAACTGCAGCTCCTTCACGGACACTCCACATATATGATATAGGCCTGCACAGTGCCTCGGCAGCTACAGGATGCTGTAGGTTGTTGTACGCGTTGTGGATCTGTTGCAGGCCGTGTTAAACCACCTAGCGCAGAAGGCGCGAGCATGCACTTTGACGATGCAGCAAACGGCTACATAGACGTGCTGGAGTCAGTTATGAACCTGGCACGTCAACAGCTCTTTTGAGAACCTTTCGAGTATGGAAACCTTTGGCGATGCTCGCGAAAGTTGGAAAATTGTGCTCTCATGCGCCTTCTCATGATCGAGATTATGCCCAGCATTGAGCCGTTGAATGCCACACGCTGGCGCGTAAGTGTCATTATCTTTATGAATCGAATTTCGGCAGAGGCCTGACTGACAAATATTGCCGCTAGCGTCAAAGGAAGCGGCTGGGGAGATGCCACATGCTTGCGGGTGTGTCTTGTGAGTCACCGCGGAGCACAATCCGGGACTCAGGAACGCAACACCGAATTGTTAGTATGTACACACTCGCTGTGTTGGGCTGCCACTCACGAGGCAGGGAGCCTGATGGCTATGCAGCGTGAGTAAAAGGTGCAGCCGCAGCAGCAGCTTGAAGACGGCGCTTTATCAGTGTAAACGCAGAACGGCTGGAAAAGCTTTATCCCCTCGGCCATTTAGAGTCCACGTCCCTGGTACGTTGCGCGTTTTACCAGGTATAGCTAGTGTTCCCAGACCCGACGTCCACCAGATCAGTTACGATGTGTTGAATGCGTGACTGACGGGTGAAAGCGACGGCACAAAACTGAGAGGCCCATGATTTACATGAAAAAGATGGTACGATTCTGCGTTTCATTCTTCTTGCGCAACATTGCCTATGTCAATAAATAAAGCTGAAGAAAACTCTGAAACAGAATCGGCAGTGTTGCAGTGATTCAAGGGCAAGTTGCAGCCCTTGATATGCGTTAGCACCTTCCAGCCAGTCGGCATTTGACGGTACTTGCTAGCCTCTTGAGGTGTTTCACGGATACCTGATTTCCGCGAATGGCCGGTAGGAAAATCAGGCGAGATATGAGCTTCGTGATTCAGGGAGTAAGCGTATATTGAGTGACGCATTCAAAACATCATGCCTAGAGCCGAGGATTAGCCTTTGCGCGTTTTGTTGTGTCGGGTTGCTACCCATGTGCGGCATACCCAAGGGCAGAGCACTGCGCACCAGCAAGCGCCCCTTCTACACCGTATATGATATTTTTTGTTGGTCCCGCATAGTTGGATGCGCTTTTTATGTAACGCTTTTGAATGCAGGGGGGGTATAGGGGGGCATCAGCGGATTTTTAATGGTTGCGCGGCTGGTGCATTGGAACAACATGAATCAGGCAGTAAGCATCACGGCCGGATGGCGTATACAAGCTCTCCAGCGGCAGCACGTATGAGACTTTATTCTACGTGTTGAAGAGCGAACGTCTCTAACAGGTTTACGGTCTCAACCGTTTAGATCCAGGATATCAGCAACACGCTCCAGAATGCCGACGGTAAGTTGCCCCCCTCGGGTGTGGTCGTTAGTACCCCTGCATCCGACGTTGGCGAGAATATTGCGGCCATGTACAAATTGAAAAAGGCAGTGCGGTTCTTTGCTTCATTAAGCCCGACCGGAGTTTTATCCGAGGCGGCGATGACGTAAAAGCATTCCCAAGATAATAAGTAGTGTTAAGCCGGTGGATGGGCGCGCTGTAGTTCGTCAAGGTGTGCACCAGAAAGTTCCGGTGAATCGGCTTATGACGGGCCTTGCTAAGCACTGCGCTTGCTTTGTCGGCAGGTGAACTGCGGGAAGAGCCGAGGAGCATGATGGGCAAGGTTCAGTTTTGGCTACTGCCATGCACCAGAAAGTATGCTTGGTCCCTAACATCGGTTCTCGTACCAAGACGTTGATGTATTTAAAATAAGATTACCCCAAAGTTGTTGGCCCTGTTGGTTAGTGTAGAAACCAAATGCAGTTTAGCCAAAGATTTGCACTGCAAGAAAATATGTTCTTTTGCCTTTTAGCTAGCTTTAGACTTAGATGTGTATGTGCCATGCGCGTAGTTGACGAGGACGCCGTCATTGGAAGAGTCGTACGGACACTTTGAGGCGATGCAATGGTTATCCTACAGGCAGTATGCCAAAGCTCTTCACACAATTTGCTTCGGGGAGGGGGAAAGCGTTTGTGAGGTGGAGCCCCATTCTGGTAGTAGGAGAGTGCTGTCACTAGGCGGTAAGTTTTGGTCGTTAATTGCAAGCGAAAATGATTATTGTTGGGTCGTTCAGCATAGAAATTTTTTTTCCGAAGCCTTCCAAGAGAATTCCACGTAGAAGGAACTTATGCGTACGAAACCTGTAGGAATGCGGGTAGCCGTACTTTATCAGGTACCGTTTAACTGAATCTGCGGGTGAGCACGCAAGTTTTGTTTACAGAGGAAGCATTATGTATGCCGAAAAAGACACGCTTTCGGTCTGCAGGTGGGGTGGTGTTGTGCATCAGCAAGTATGCTTGCTGTGCAAATGTAGTTGGGCGATGTCTCCAGTACGAGCCCTTGGGCAGTGGAATATTTTAGTTCTGGCCAAAAGGAAAGTTAGGTTGATAACTGCAAATTGCGCTTCGAAGCAGACTTGGCATGCGCTGGAAGGGTATTGTTCACCTTTTAGGGCGGAGTTTTGTTAGCCATATGCTTTTGCAAAAGAATCCCTTTCCACCGAACAAACAGCGTGGCACTGTGGGCTTGCGGCTGGGGGACAAGTTTCTAGCGTGCAATAAGGATTTTATCATTCCCGCTGAACCAGCGCGTGAGCAGAAACGTTGATAGCGCATGCATCGAAGCACTGTGCAGGAGTGCTTCTATGTTGATCGACTGTCTTGGCAATTACGGGAGGAAGGGCAATTGTGTGCAGAAGAAACATCTGCGCATTCAGGGTAAGACCATCTTGGCCAGTTTTCTCTGCCAGAATGAGAACGGCACGCTTCAGGCAGTATGTTTGATTTCCACTTTACCCGTGTGACCTATTTGTAACCGGCAAATGGACGTTGTATTTACATGTTGTCATCATTCGTTCGCATTGGACTAATCATGAGGTAGGCACATGAATGTTCATGCACTAAACGCCTTATCACTCATTCTAGGCACGCCAAGGTTTAGAACCATTTGTGCATGGCTCACTGCTGTGTCCCCTGTGAACTGCCGGACTCCGTGAATCATGATGTTCCTAGACTTACATAGCGGTACCGGTATCCACAGGCATCCTCCGGAGACATCCTGTAAACGATTTTCGCGTGATGATTGCAGGACATATGTCCCTCCCCCCGTGATGGTGTACAAGCACCTTTTCCATTTGTCTAATGTAGTGGTTTTGTAGAACTCACTACACAGGGGGAGAACGTGCTGGTCTTGAAGTTCTTTTGCTCTTAAATGTGAAAAGGACGATTGTTTTTTGCACACTTTCGTTGATGCAACGAATACGACGCTTTTCTGTGAGGGTGATGGATAAATGTCCAAGTGGAGAGAATGCATGCGAATCTTTAGGGTAGTAAATGAGTGTTGGTTCCTGTCGGGACGCGCGTGTGCGTGGGATAGCCTGCCGCGTATAGATGCACGGTGGTGAAGCTTGGGTTCCATGTACCAGGCAGTGAGCGTGGCATCTAGGCACATGTCCATGTGGCTACCGTATAGTAACTAAATTACGCTGAGGACGTCCTAGTAGCTCACAACCAATGTTTGGTTGTCCTAATCTCACAAATGACCGCTAAAAGAATGGTGCCGCACCTCAGGAACCCGCCTGCTACTGGTACTATCTATTTTTGGAATTGGTGGATCCACGGCGGCTGAGCTCAACCCGTATCAGAGCGTGGAGGGCTTCTTAGTATCGATACGAAGTGTGGAGAACGGAACAACCCACATTCACCAGCACGTACGACTAACCTATTGTTGGAGAGCTTGACGCGAGTGCAGGAACAACAGTGTGCAGACACGAACACGTTATGCGTACTGCAAACGATTGTGGAAAGCACAAGCGTACTGGACAGCCATGTACCAGGCAGTGCGTCTGATACCCATCCTGCCTCGTGGGCAGCCCAAAAGAATGAGGCGCTTGATTGGTTCACGATTTTGCAGGAGCATAGGGAGCGCAGGCACAGGGTTGGCTGCCCGTCGAATCGTTTCCACCATGCCATTTTTCTGAGTCGTTTGTCTCGATGGATTGATGGCATTCTCGTTGTGTTTGTACTGCCCAAGCTGTTCTCACGCAACTGGCGTTCGGCTAATGGGTTTGATTTCCCAGGTAGTAAGTTTGATCTCTATAGTGGTTTTGCGGGTGCAGCATAGGAGGCAGATGAAAGCTGAATGCCGTACTGTTGGTGCGCTTAAGTGCCACAGCGTATCGAGCGCGGGAAGCAGAGACTGACGGTAAGGCAGCAAATTTCTGCATCACAATATTTTGAGCCGTCGCTAGTTATCCTGCGTGCACGCTACCTTTTAGGCCCCTGGGTTGCATCTAATATGAAAGCTGCTGATGAACCCAACACACTATTTCGCATTAGGCAGTACGCGTTTCCGCTAGGTTGCGTTTCCGGGAGTTGATTTTGAAGTACCTCAATGCTAACATATCGCAGTTGGTAGTGGCATGAATGTGCGTCGAATGTGTTTCAGGAGGATTAACACCTGGGTGGACTAGACAGTGCACCATCTCCATCCCGTTTATTTTTGCTCTTTTTCGCTGACTCCATTTGCCCATTCCCGTCCAGATTCGGCGTATTCCTTCCGCTTACGGTTAACGTATTACGAACGCACGCGACTACGCGAACTATGGCATTGCCGTGGATCAGGAAGTACGTGTGTGATCTAGGACACTTGCATGCATGTTCCTCTGAAGCTTTAGTGCAGCCACCACGAGGTCTTCCAAGCCGACAACCCGTGCTGCAACGAGCATGACGAGGACGGGCTGCTAGATGAGACTGTGCTGTATCGTACCGCTACAAACTTCCTCGTTGTTAGGTGCTACAAAGCTGACAGCTTCTGCTTTCTAGTGCCTTTTCATACGCTTGGGGACTGAGCCGCTGCTTGATGATGCCCAACGGATATATGCTGTGAGATTGAATTCGTCAGGCAGTACGTTGAGCCGCTGGTGCACGTCAGCCAATTTTAAGAAGAGTTTCCAGGCGTATTCGATTAGTGCATTACGTGAAAGCCGTTCATTGTGATGGCTGGCAGAAAGTATGCCAGGCTTCCGGGCTGCATGTGCTACCGAGGTGCGCGTAGTTGAGAGACTAAAGCTTCTTTTCCCACTAATTGAACCCTACTAGTGTGCGGCTTGCCAGCACAAATCGTTACAGCTTAACAGACGCACTGTGGCGTTTCCCCAGCAGTTACCGCATGCTAGTACTGATATCTATCAAATGACAGCGGGGACGCTTGCGTAGATGGAGGGCCTGTCATGTTCCTTGTTCGCAGGTGCTGTGACGATGCGACGTAAATGGCCATCAGACAGTACGCTTGATACCAAACTTTTTGGTTACGCGACACGATAGTGCGCGAAAGGCTGTAGTCGATGAATAGCACAGCATATTTCTGTCCACGGCGCTCGAGAGAAAACGAAAACGCTGCATGATCCAGGCTTGTGACGACCAGTGTTTTCTGTTTGAAGCAGCGATTGCATTGTTGGTGGATCTATTGGGAATAATTAACGGCTAACAAATGAGAGCAAGACGTAAATCTGAAGCTTGAAAAGGTGGATCCATCAGCTAGTAAGCAACATTTGGGCCGTTTGCATGCCTAGTGTTGCCGGTAGTTGCCAGAAGTTCCAGCAGATATACATCAGCAGATACGTATCCATGCGGGTGGCTCTCCAGCATGCTTGGGCGGGAAATGTCTCGCTTCCAGACGATTTCCGTACCCTATACGGAGACTGCTTTGTGGTGGCAACGCCTACAACAACGTTGCATCTGCAGTGCGGTAAAGATGCGCTATAATGAATCAGGAGGTAGGCGCATTCTGTAGATAAGGCGCACAAGACGTGGTGCGATGCCCCTTAGAAGCGAAAGACCTTCACGGCTCTTTAGGGACTGCATACGCACATGAAGCAAAAAAGACGGAAACACTGCAAATGCTCAGACTAAGCCACAACGTCTTCTTAGGTCTTGTTGAACTCTGCCTATGGGCATATATTTTCGCACAGCTGCAAGCGAAGCATGCCTCCACGCCATATGCTAGCGCAGTAGACATGCATGATGCCGCTACTAAGCCAGCACATACTAGGAAGTACGATTGGCTTTGAGAACATACAATCACGGAGTTGCAAGAGAGTTAAGACCCATTTGGTTACCAGATGGAGCGCAAGAATTTTGCAACCGTGACTCCCTTTTGCAGATCCTTTTTAAACACTGCACATTTCGCTAAAGAATCATTTTTGTACCTTTTGGAAGTGTAGATGGCGGCATTGTTGCTTATCACACACAAGTAGGAATTCAATGGCCTTTCATACGTTTTATGCAACAGGCAGTACGGGGTACACAAGAGATGTATTGCTGGTGTTGCAGCACATCTCGATGCTTCTTACCTTGCATACGAATGCGCCGTCGATGTTCTGTTATCCTGGAAGGATATGCTGCTTAGATGCGCTCTAGGAAAACACCGCATATAGTGGCGAGCTTGCGTTGCTGAATATTGTCCTTTTGCAGCAAATTTAGCATTGTTGGGGGTTCCGAGGGCACGACGCATGAATGTTCATCCAGAACGTGCGAAGCTGATCTTCATTGCACGGCAGGCTGAGTCATGTGCATCAAAACGCAATGTTCCAAGCAATCAAATCCAGGCACGCTCCGACGGTTTTTGCTTGCTGAGGCCAAAAATTAGATTTTCCGTCCAGCAGGGCTTTGGCTGACTGGTGGGCGAAGTGCTGCCAATGCCCTTTGTGCAGTTCGCTGCTAAATCTTTTGTTCGTTTGCAGGTACACTGTTGACCCTCCATGTCGCTGCAAATTCACACAAGTGAGCGCACCTCAAGGCTTTGTAAGACTCTATGCATCAGGCGGTGCGTTGACCGCCATGTTAGCTATTTGCATACTCTCTCCTCTCTAAACACGGCACGTCCAAGAAAATCCGCACGCTTCTAAACTTTGAATGTTTCCTCTGTACTTTACGGGAGCAGTAGCAGCATACTAAGGAGGAACAGTATGGCAGCCCAACGACATCAGTCATAGTGTTCGGCGATGCAGTGTGCTTGAACCCACTATAAGCAATGATGAGTATTGCACATTAGGAGGTACGTACGCCCCGTATGCCAAGCGAAGGGCTCCAAAGCACTTGAGAAATCAGTGGTAATAGCTAGTCTATCGAACGGGATGAGTCTGTATGCAAGAGCGAAGATCATTGCCAAGATATCACTTGGCAAGCCTGTTTCTTGAGGCATGCCTTGCCACAGGAATAGGCCGAAACGAGTTATTGTGAAGACTAAAGACGAGCTGAATTCTCTAAAGATATGTGGTGAATCAGCTAGTACGCTTGATATCTCAGGATATGGCTCACGCGTGACACGCTGGCACTGCATATTGTTCACCGAGCACGCGCAAATATTGCGTTGTGCGTGCAGGTGACAACACGCGTTTTTTCACAAACACTCAAATCCACATCAAACACCTCAAGAAACAGTACATACGACGGCAACCGCATTCGTGCTCTGAATTAGTGTTTGTTTGTGTATCCTAACTTTCTGGCATTTGGAGAAAGATGGACGGCAAACCGTTTCTGCACTCAAATGGAATACATACATCAGGAAGTACTTGCAATTTTGTGTGAGAGTGCACGAGCAGTGTGGGGAGCATTTCTAAATGCACGGCTTCCTAGTCGTAATGTGATAGCATTGTGCCCCCTGCGTGCAGAGCCTGCAACGCCTCCAGCATGTGCAAAGGATGGAGGTGGTTTCTTTGGGGCCATGCCCCTGTGATCCATCTTCCACACCAATGGTCTACCTTGCTACCAGGTACTCGGTTGCAACTATTGTTGCTTTTTAGCCGTTGCAAAAAGTTTTGGCAACAGCAGAGTAGCTACTTGGTGAGGAAGCGGCGTGTCATGGGGGACCGGGAGGGTGATGCACCAGAAAGTACGATTTATATCTGAAGTATGCACAGCACGAGTCTTCTGGTGGGTATGTATTGCTAAAACGAGTGTCGTCGGGATGTCTGCACGATCCGTTTGACTAGCGCATATTGTTGGTATATATGTGGTCTTTATACGATTCTGCACCCGTAGGCTCACTGCCAGAGCAGCCTTGTGAGAGACACGGAGCCGCACATATCGGACAGAAGCTTTCCTGTACTCGTGTCACGCACTTATGTGAGCTTTACTGGCTCTATCTGGCCAGCAAAGTCTCAGTGAGGGATGTGGGGTATTATGGAGGTTGCATGCCTCAGGCAGTGAGCTTGGACGTTAGCACAGGAAATTTGGGAGCATGCGAAGGGATATAATCAACCCCGATAGGCGCTTCAGATATGCAATGTTGAGATCGGTTCGGGGAGTGTGGATTTTCTCGAGGTGCTCTAGATTCTTCTAAATGTATGGGGCTAACGTGATGCTCCCTCCAAAATGTGTTCAGATTTTACTTGGTAAATTCAGCCATATCCTTCCACTAGAAAGTATGCTTGATCAACTAATGAAGTGGTTAGAGAGAGCGTCTGACGCACATGATTAGTTTGATGCCCGCCATTTTGCTTAACTGCACCCTTGGAATGCATTCCCTAAGTGAAAAAATTCCATGGCGTCCACTTGCGTAGCCGGAGCCTTCCATACTATGTATCGCTCCTGTCTGTCATCCTGATGCGTTGCGAGGGCTTGGGTTGCCCAGAGCGTAAGAGGTTGTGAGTGGGACAACGCACGGAGTAGCACGTGAGCTTGAACGTCGGGTAGCCCACACAAACGGTGTTGGAAAGGCAGCTGGGATATATTGAGGCTCTTAGGGCAAGGCCTGCCCACGTTCATGCAATTTGCAGCCCCGAGGCAGGTCTTTTGCTGAAAGCGCTTGTTTGAGAGTGGTTTTGGCTTCTAGCAAACAATTTTTGATTCCGTGTCTAAGCAAATATGGCAATAAACGCCGCGCTACCAAGCACTGAAGGCGGAAGGATGAGAACACGGGGGAGGTGTCCTTTGAGAGAAAACGGGGAGTTCTTATAATAGGCAGTACGAAGGGTCTCTAGAGCAAGCGTGCAAGGGTTGCATTGTTTGTGGTGGGTGTAGGGATGGCTGCAATCCTGGAGGGTTCTGCGCTACCTTGACTATGATTCCCTGTGTAGTGCTATTGCTAAGGCAGAGCTAGATTTCGAAGCTTGCTCTGGTGTCCTCTAGGGGCATCATCTTCTATGCATGTGCCGCCTTGGCTGTTTCTGCGTTGTTCCGTCCAAAATGGGAGCACGAATGAGCTTCAGCTGGCAGACAAAATACCGGCGTATTTCGTGGCGTTTTGCAAGTGGCGTGCATTAGATGGTACGATTAATATCTGCATTGAACTGCAGCGATGTTGTGGATGCAGTAGCGGGCTTTTGAAAGGGCTCTCATAGATGCTAGCTCGGAAGACAAGGAAGGAAAAGGGGAAGTGTCAAGATGATCCTGCAACGTCCGTTGATGTCTTTTACCAAATGTGTTTGCTAGTCGGGGATGCTGCTTTTGGCCGCGGTACAGGATGTGTGTAACAGAACAATATGGCTAGTCAGCAATGCGTGGAGATGCATGGTGAGGAGGTGTCATGCGTTAAATACTGCTCCTAAAGTCTGCCGCACTTAGTCTGGAATATCGTAGGGCAGCTGAAAAGACTCTTGTGCTCTTCACAGCGTATTTAGAAATCTTCATTCAGGTGCGTGTAGCATACGAAACCAGAGCTCCTGCCGCTCTGAGGAATGATAGTCGTTCCCCCGTAGGGTAGGTGCGGGCCACCGAAATGTCACTTTGGTTTAGATGTGACCATACACCATACTGAAGACGGTATGCAAAACACCTTTGACGGAAATTTGGCTGTTGACTTGTTGTACATCATTTGTGACCCTGATGTGCCTGGGAGGCTTGGAGCGCCCTGGCACTCTTGTATGGCACTCAACCGCCACTGTCATTTGTCCCCATTCCTCGCTGTGCCTCCAAAGATATTGCGGCTAGTTACGGACATGTTATATACTAGACCACACTTTTGTAAAACGTCTAGGAACATTTTCCACTCTGCCTGTTGCTCGTGCGGGGGAGGCTCGTGGATGAGGTACTGGGATTTGGCGATGCGGGAATCCTGTGCAACAGGCAGTACGTTTAACGCAGATATTGCTCACCTACAGTGTAAAATACGCATGCGCCTGTTTGGCTTTCACCCTATGCACCTGACATTGGTCGTGCGCCATGGCATATTCTTGTGGAGAGTGCCTGTGAGTAGGGGAAGAAAGAAGCGCTCCGGGGCCCTTGGCAGGTACGTTATTTCCAGGTGTTGCTTTAACATAGCCCAGAAGTTTACGTTATTGTGGAGTACTTGCCAATCGTTAGCACCGTATGCGGCACTGGCCGTGAAAATCGTTGTTTACAAAGTAAAGACGCCGGGTTCGCTCCCGCCAGGAAGTACGCCGGGGGCACTGGGAGTTCGGAAATCCATCTTTAGGCCTGGGCAAATTTAGGGAGTTGTCACCTACGAGGGAGGCAATATCCCGAATGGAGAAGGATAATGATAATCTTTGCAACCGGCTTCTTTGCTGTGGCCTAACAAGCTGTTCCAATGTGCCACAGAAGGCCGGGCAGCATGGTGATTCGGTGTTCTCGTTGAACAGGCGGTACGGGCGGCCAGCTCACAACTGAATAACAAGGCGCTAAGGGTATCCGAAGGACTGTGCGTCAATTGTAAGAGGTGCAAAGGTCCAGAGTATGCAAACTACAGCGTTTTGAGGAAGTGACGAGGACGGTTTCACCCTATGCCATTTATTGCAATCATTCGTATTGCGGATGCTTCGCACGTAATTTGAAACACGTTTTCGGCCCGTGGAAGCAAATATGTCACGCAACAGCTAGTATGTCCGACTCCAATATGTCGGGAAAGAACTGGTGTGTGCTCGATGACACGAGACTGCGCGGTCACGCAAAAGCTTGCCTGGTTTACTGGAAGCAAATAAGCTACAACCTCACGACGGTATATGTGTTTTCCAGGCTGTACGCTTACCATTCAAGGAAAGAAATGGGCTCGGGCTTCACTTGAAAAAGCCCATTGTTTCTTCGTAGGGATTTGGCTAGAGTCTTAGGGCGAATGAGTGAAACAAGGAAATTGCGGGGTGATTTTGGTACCTGCGGCGGTCACCGACTTCTCGTTCGGTACAGACAGTGTGTATACAGCATGCGTGTAACGAATCAGTGCGGCTATTCAGCCTTGCACGCAGATGGATGGTAGTGCTTCGTGTAATGCGCTAAAAACGTCGGCTGATATTTGGAATCTACAGTCTGGCAGGCGTGTGCGCAAACTGAAAAGGCCTGCGTGCTCTCTGTGCAACACTAAGGTTAAGTAGAATTCTGCCCTATGTGAATAAGGAAACGGCTAACGGAACAAGGAAAAACTCAACTTGAAATATGGCAGTACGCCTTAAGGCAATACGCTTCATGCAAAGTATGTTCTGACGAACAGCGCCTTGCACGACCTGGGAACATTGAGCGCTGTCTGTTACACTCTTACGTCTTCTACCATTGCCAGAAGTAGCTGGGGTCTTGGTGTTGCTTTTTCCACCGCAAGGTGGCAAGCCATTTATTATGGTGGTGGATCTTGTTTGTGTCTGCACTGAAACTTCAGCCGGATTCTAGGAGAGAAAGGATGCGGATATTCTCCCAACTTCGGGATGAGGTGATCTAGGTAGTACGGTCAATATTTTGACTTCTCAAACCAGAAGGAAACCAGGTGTGCGACGTAGCGTAGTTGAGTTATTCCGTTCATGTTTCCCTAGGGAATCTGGAAATATAACTGATGGGGTACACACACGTTTGCTAACGCTCTTTGTCTATCCCTGTAGTGAAGGGTCGATTTAAGCTGACGCATTGATTGGTTATTCTGGAAGTGAATTCGACGCGTGTTCGTCTCCGTATGATTGGAGGGTTTTCCTATGGCTGGGGTGGCACCGATCAGGTGGTACGAATTAGCTTGGGTAGAAACTCAGATAGAGCCCGCAACATGCAACTGGAACATCGCGAACTGTTGAGGCCTTGGTTAGGTATGTGTTGTCACGAAAAAAATATTGAAACTAAGGTCCGTTAACTGCATTTTCAACTGGTCGGTGTACTGGAACCCCACGACCCGTGCGATACATACTTCTTTTACAGTTGATTAGGTTCACGTAAAATTTTTGTACTATCGAATACAGTGTATGCACTGACGGCTTTGGTGTAGAAATCAGTGCGTTGAGAATCCAACGAGTATTCAAGCTATCGAAATGGTGGAAAATTGATAATACGGGCGCATCACTGCTACGACATTTCAAAATCTACTCTGCCTCGCATTCATCTGTTAGGGTGCCCTTAAGCGAGTGCATTGTGTCTGTCCTTTCGCAGGACCGACGGCTAGCCGGGTTCACGGCGATTGTAGTTGTTACTGTAAAGCGGGGTACGCCGAAGGCAGCAACTTGGCCAACGGCGGTGCAAACACGAATTGTGCCCGCCCACGTGGTGCCTACGAGAAGAGGCTCGTGCAAATTCCACAGTTCATTGTGCCTCTAGTGAGTGCCACGGAGGGGAGGAGGAATTGCAGTAAATGCAGGTGTTTTAAATGAGGCAATTACGTGTGGGTGAGTCCATTGACGGCCATTGTGTGGCAATACCTCTTCTGGGGTTACAATCGTGAGCTCCGTTGCCCACGAGGTACGTTGCACGCACATTCGTGTTTGTTGCGATTGTGGACACTGCTATGTGTCCACGCTGTCCGACGGCAGGCATGGATGCATATGTGCGTTCTTGCATATTTGTGAGATTGTAGTGTGATAGTGAGTGAAAGACTGGTTTGCTTTGAGCGTCTTCTTCTTGGCTTTCTGCTGGCTGAGGGTGATATGAAGGTGTGTTGTGGTTTGGCCAGACCCAGTCTGACACTCTAGGGGGTGACCATGACTAGGTTAAGCAGTGTACCCACAGCGTAATGCATGTTTGTATGTAGCAGGGACAGCCCACATTTTTTAGTGTCACCTATTTTGTAGGGTGGACGAATAGCTGGGTTAAACATGGTGGTACCTGTTGTGGGGGAGCCGAGAACACTATGGCGTATGAGCATTGCGTGGCGTGGTTGAAGGCAGCAGTGAGTACCCGGCAGTTGTTGTTAGGGGCTCGGGAGTATTGAAGACCAGGCCTGTTATGCTTCATATTAGGTATCCGGCGAGCAACGACAATAAGGTGGTTGCCGGTGGAAAATAGCGGAGACGACAGGGGAGCCACCACGAATTGTGCTCCCCAGCATGTCGCCTGTACAAGGCAAAGCGGGATCCCAGGCTCATTTCGCAGGACAATATTTCTGGTTTGACGAAATTGGTCATGCCGCTTTGTGCTGGGAGTGGGTAACATGTATTAAAGTACCACTGGTTATCGGTCGGGTTGGGCATAGCACAGCCAGTTGTCCTTTTCACCCCACCATAGGTGGTCGATAAAAGAGGCCTTCGGTCTGCACGCACTTGATGCTCTTAATACATTTGGGATATGTTCGACACTGGTGAGTCTTCCAACAAAAACCAACGCAGCCAGATTATCCCGTCCAGCCAGTTACATCGTTCTGCATTTGGTATTGACCCTTCAAGTATTTGGCTTGCCCAAGGCGTAACCTAGATCGGATAGGAGTAAATGCGATAATTTACGGATGGCCAGGGGGCCTGCATGTAAGGATTTCGTGGGCTTAAGGAGTTAGCGTACGCGTGTGTGCGGTCGCACTTTGGCAAACCCTTTTGTGGCATTGTTTTCCCCAGCGAGTATGTCTCTAGGAGTGGACTTATTTGGTCGGCGCGGGCATGGTACTGCCACGTAGTGAACATGGATGCATGCGTGCATGGATGCGCTGGGTTACAATGCTAGAAAACTTGGCAACTGGCTTTGTTGTAGCCGGGTTATTATTCGATAGCTGCGGAGGCGGCAAGGTTTGAAGCTGGACTAGGCGTTTGCGAGCACGAGTCTGGCATTCTGAATTATCTCCGTGGACTGGTGTTGCAGTCTGCATGCAATGCAGCGTGCGATTACGGGCGGCAGCAACTGCGAGGTGGCTTGTGTCGAATGTTTAGTAGTATTGAGAGTGACCTCTGTTATGGTAGTTGTTCTGAAGAGAAAAGGAATCGGCAAGGCTGTGTGCGATCGACACTGCAGCCAACACGAAGTGTGTGCATCAGCAAATACCTGCAGAACAGCACGTGGAATCTTCAGGTCCAGCTGTTTCGTGACTCAAGAGTAAGTGGATATTGTAGTGCAGGCGGTCGTTGTTTATGGTTTGACGAGGTTAGTTAACCTTCTTCGAGTTCGGAGTGAGGGTAATTTACGAATGTGCCACAGAATCCCGTTCGAGCTCGTCATAGCTCAACAAGTCGTCCATACAGCGTAAGCATGGCGGGCAGAGAGAAAGGTGAATCAATCCATCGCTTTGTGCGCACATGATGTTTTCTGTCCTTCTTGAACATTTTCGATGGCGGTTAGTATTTCAACACAAGGGATTCTTCAAGCGCTCCGTAAGGAAACAGCTGCATAGTCCTGCATTCAATATTAGGCTGGCGTTCGATTCGCCTGCCTTGGTTCAAACTAGATTCGTGAATGGATAGGAGTACACACACCTTTTGGTGGCGACTTGGAGTAGCCGCATGTGTGGGCGCCTGGTTGCAGTGGGGATTCTTTGGGAGCTTGACACAAAGAAGTGGGGCTATTGGGTACAAAGCATATGCGGACAGCTGCGTTAAAGAATTCATCGCTTTAAGAATCCAATGAATGTGCGGGCTGTCCAAATTGTGCAAAATACACAATACAGGTGCATCAGTGTTCTGACGTTTCAAGGCGTACTCAGCGTTGCACTCATCCGTTAAGCTGCTCTTAAAGGATGGCATATGCGTATACTGCAGATGCACTTAGAAACAGAATACGTGCAATTGTGCTGAATGTGGGCCCAAAACTAAGTGAATTCAGTTGCAAGCATCTGGGAAGTCGGGGCACCCCCCAGATGCCTGAGGGGAGCCTGCACATATCATACGGGATTCAGGCGAACAGGCAGAGCGCACTACCGTTTTGGTCATTGAACAGAGGTACCCGCATGGTACCCGCATGTCTTATGAGCACGTGCATTTGTGTGATGCGCGCACGTTTTCCAGCGTTTGAAGGAGCGTGAAACTGGTTGACCGTGTATAAGCACCTGGCTCACTGCAAATGACCTTTGAGTTTGCATAAGTACATCTGCTTTGCTTTTTCATTGGTAAGACAAACCATACGGAAGGTGTGGGTTCGTAGGGTGAGGGATATATTTGCATGCCGTGCAAATCTTTGCCTATTGGTGTACCAGAGCGTACGACTGCTTTGATCTTTGTCGCATGAAACGTTTGGCTTTTAACGAGCACTCTGCCCTACGCCAACAGTCGTTGGGTGGACGACGGCCCTGCCCTTCCCTTGCGTCATTTGAAACTGCAGGGGGATCTGCTGGGATGTGAATGGTTTAACGGGGGACCTTGTAAATACTAGGCAGAGACCCGCTGCGGATAGTGCGGCATGCTATATGAGCTGCGCTCTGTGCCTGTAGTACTCTACAGGCTATCATGACCAACGCCATGAGTGCAGGAGGTTCTGCCGTGAATGGAGCTGTTTTAGCAATTTGTGAGTGTTTTGGAGTGTGTTCGGATGCCCTACAGCGAGTGCGTGTAAATATCGTGGCTGAGGGCATTGAATTTTTGCGGGCAAAATGGCATGCACTGCAATCACGCCAGGCCCCGCACTGAATGTACGGTACTTAAGCTTGCTTGTACCCGGCTCCCGTCTATTCAACCACACACGCTAATGGCTTTGTACCATAATTTGCCTCTCCTGGAACGTGGTGAATCCTCCGAGACCAGAGTGTATGGAAACATGCAGATTTGCTGCACGGGACGGTTGGCATTCGCTACGCACGCTGCGCTAGAGTGAAAGTGGTTAAGAGGTTCCTCGTTTGCTGCCGCGCCTAGGCTAGGTGAAAGTTGGAAAGCCGTCTATTCGGGTGTCCAGGTGTAACGAGCGTGCATGTTATCACGCGTGCGCATGCTGCCTCTCTACAAGGAGCCGTGGCTGATCGCACTCTATGTGATAGGAATCGTTCTGGGCTTTTTGAGGGATTAGAAGCAGCAACGACTCCGCTTTGTTACAAGCTGCTCTTGAAGGGGATGCAGTTGGAATGCTTTGATGCGTTAGGCTGCTCGCAAGCGAGTAAGTGTCAATGTATTGCATGTGCATGAAGACGCAGAACAGGTGAAACATTATCAATACGGCATCAAGGTTCACTCAGCTACATGCTCCTGAGAAATGTGGGCAAGCCCCAGGCATTCCGACGACTCCGTGAAATGCTTAGGATGAGCAGAGTAGGTTAGATTTGGCACAGCTGGCACAGACCAAAGCAATAGACGCAAGAGGCTACATTTAAGGGCTACGCCTTACAGTTACAGGTTTGTGTAACGCCTACCTGTGCTTGAATATGTACTTTCAGGAGCATGGCAGAAGCAATAGCTTAGAGCGTCAGGGGAGGGCACTGGATAGATTACGAAAGGATGGCACATGCTTGGAGAGTTTTGTCGGCACTGCAGCGGATTGACGACTGAATATGCAGGCGTGAACCGCACTGGACCATGTTTTGAGCATCGCAATGCTTCAGTTAGGCTTCGCAGGTGCGCTAGTGCAAAGCGCATTGGTGGGCAGGAGAGTAGACGGACAACGGACTGCGATTTACCTTGCTGGAGTCATTCTCATGGCTGGACCAGTCTGCGCACGAGTCTATGCTGATGCGGGAGATGTACACCGGAGCTCCTGGAGGAAGGATAGCAATACAAGAGCGTTTTTGGGGTGGGTATGCAAGACAGGCACCAGCACGTTTGATGTGACCTGAGTGTTTTGTTGAATTTGATTTGTTAAGTGCTGGAAGGTCTGAAAAATTGGATGGTGGTGCCGAGGGGGTTGACGCACCGGACACAGTCACTGGGCTGCACAAGTGTAGGTGCGTTGCTTTATCACTGCTGAGACGAACCATCCAACAGGTAGGCGCGCTTGGAGCAGGGGAGCGATATGCGTGCAGTTCGAAGCGGTGTTCACTCATTTACCAGAGTGTACGGAGGCATTAATGTTTTTTGCGTGGCACGTTTGACGTTTGGTAGGCATTTTGCATTGCGTACTTAGTGGTGCAACTGGTGCACAGCAGAGTGTTCGGCGCTCATAAACGCTCCGTATTACACCGGCAATGACCCTCGAGTACTGCGGGCTTCGTCAGGGCGTGACAGTGTCTCGCTTTCCTAGGGTCACTAGAAGCTGTAAAAGCATTTGCATGGATGTGCATGGTTCCACGCGGGAGCTTGACAGTTCTGGGCAGCGATCCGTTGCAAATGGTGCAGCATGCGATAGGAGCTCTGCTCTGCGCGCCTGCTGCTTTACTCCGCTCTATAAACGGTGAGGTGCAACGCCTCATGCGCAGCAGATATTGTTGTGGAATGCGATGGTTTAGCAACGATTGAATGCGTCCGGATGATATGCAGCGAGTGCGTGTGAGAACATCATGGTTGGGTGCATTGCGTAGGGCGGCCAAAATGATATACACCGCAATATACACCGCAAACACGGCGGGACCCGCATTGAATATACAGTGTTGGTGCGTACTTTCTGCTAGTACCAGTTGACTCAAGGACTACCGCTTGGGATGATGGAACCTGACGTGCCCCACTTGGAACGTGGTGGATTATCGGTGAACAGAGTGTACGGAGACTTGCGGCCGTGCTGCACGGACGTGTGGCCTTTGCCAAGCACTCTACGTTGCCGTTGTACTGATCAGAGATCTGGCGTTTGCAGCCCTCCGTAGGGTAAATGGAACTAGTAAAGACGTAGGCGCGCGTCTGAGCAGGTCACGAGTGTGCACGCTGATGTTGCGTAGCGACTTGTCGCGAATCATGCGACACGAGTTATGCCTTTTTGGGCGCGGCGCTAGGGCCCGCACAGCCACATCAGCAGTGCATCCCCTTCTGCAGTGAGATGCATTCGGACTGCATCAATCGGGTCGACTCTTCGAAAGCGAGTAAGCGTTAATATAATGCAATTACAGGTTGAAACACAGTTAGAGAAATATGGCGTACCTAACAGGAACAGCAAATCAGGTTCATGCTCTTGAGGAATGGCAGCAACCCCCCTCGCCCTCCGGCAAGCTCTTAACATGCTTGGGCCGCGCAACGTCTGCTGGCCTTTACCAGCTCTGGCGCACAGTGGAACACCCGACGCAATAGTGAAGGCTTGGTGAAGTGCCGGACTGTGCTTGGATAGGCACTTGCAAGAGCATGGAAGGAGCAGTAACTTGGAGCCTCCGGGAAGAAAGCTGAATGGATTTCAAAAGGACAACATATGCTTGCATATGTTTTGTAGGCATCGCAGTAGAGTGACAACTGGATATGTAGCTGGTGTAAACACGGCGTTCAAGTGTGTTGAGGATCACGTAGCTACAGGTAGGCGCGGCTGTTCGGCTAGTGCTCGGCGAAGTGCTGGATTGGAGAATAAAGGCTCTTGCGATTAGGCTGCGGTTCCAGTTTGAAAGCAGCGGTGGGTCGTACGGCGCATGCATGCAGCTGGCCTCCTTTACCTAGTTTCCGCATGCGAAAAATAGGTAAAGGAGGCCTGCTGCATGAAGCGAAGGAAGAGTACTCCACTTCCGTGCTTGTTGAATAAGCAAAGATGCCAGCTCGCCCCATGTAAGCATGGTGCTCTGTGGAGGCCCTGGTTACGTGAGTATGTTGGAAGGCCTGAACAACCAATTTACCGGTGTAAAAGTCCTTGATGAACCTCGGACGGTGGCTGGGTTCCACTCGAATTGGGGTGTCGCTTGACTACTGGCCAGACAAGTAGTCAGGAATGCAAGCGCCAATGGGGTTGGAGGGCGACTTGCATAGAATACAATGCACTTTCTTTCATTTTCCTACCGTGTACGATAGCTTTGATTGTTTGCACGCAGCACATTTTGTATAGGGAAATGCTAAGCGTTTCTGTAGCATTGGCTAGATGAATGACGGCCTCTCCAATGTCACCGGAAAGCGCAAAGGGGTGCATGCGCACGTCCCTGGTTCTAAGCGGACGCACAAAACTGCTAAATAGCGATCAGCTCCAGGTTGTGTGGTATGCGGTACTGGCTGCTGTCTGGGCCTGTGCTTCTTTACAAGCGGCCACGAGGAACTGCGTGTTTGCACCAGATGCTGTAGGGGCCAGAGTTGTTCTTGCAACGCTTGAATACGCCTGAGTGCGCCTAAACAAGTGATGGAAGTAAAACCCTTGGGCGAGAAGAATGAGGACACGCCTGTTGGTGTATACTGCAAACACAGCAGGGCCCGTACTGAATTTTCCAGGCGTGGCGCTTACTAATTGGCAAGGCCAGATCCGCCTGTACAGTTTTAGGTTGTTGGAGCTCAACTTGTAAGGCTTGGAAAACACTGGTTTCTGCGATATCAGAGTGTGAGAAGGCATTTGGCTTGCTGAAGGGGAGGGTTGAATTTAGGTAATCACTGTGCGTCGCAGTAGTAGGGGCTAGAGGATCCACCTTCGCCGCTGCCCTCAGAATAAGTAGAAGCCGCACAAACGTTTACGTGGGCGCGCAGGAGTTCACGTGTGCGCGTGTTGACTCCGCGCAAGGAGTCGTCACTGGTCGCTCCGCATGCAATGCATGCTGTGCTGGCTTGAACAAACTACACCCCCGCGTCGCCGCCCTAGTAGTTCATGCTTTACTTTTTTTCTGGATTTGAATGCCGTTGGACTCAATTTGTTTGGCTAGTGGAAGCACGTGCTCATCTATTCGGCCGAGGCCAGCAGAGTGGCACTTGTGCTTCACCAATGCCAAAGGCCAAAAGTACAGTTTCTTCGCCGGGCATTCGTGCCACAGGATTTCCGCGTGAAGAAATGTTTTCGCTCGACCCTCCTGGCTTATGAATGGGCGCAATGTAAAAAATCTGTCTGTGGACAGCTGATGTGGCTTTTGGTTGTGTACGTATTTAGCGGGGTGTAACAGAAAAAAGTGAATAACCGGCTTCTGTGCACGGCGAAGCAATAGGTGAAATCTTAATAACATGTGCCCTGACCGTTTCTATTTCGAGGGAAGAAACCAGGATGGACATATAGCAGGTGCATACCGCATCCAACAAACAGAGGCCAGGCAGCGACGCTGGGACAGTCGGCGCAAGCCATTTTCGCCTTCATTGGAAACCTGCGGCAGCATTGAAACGTTGCAATCCGTTCCAGCATCGCCTACCTAAATACAACTCTGGCATAGCTATCTGGACTTTCAGAGAGTGAGTGCATACGCAACGCTCCCGCCTTCAGCATCAGAGAAGCCTTAAGGGTGAAGGGCGAATATGCGCGCCACTTTTCATTTTCACTGAGGGGTTGTCCAAACCATAGTATGCATATGATAAGCTTGCTGTGCTGGTTAACGTTGATCCGGGAAGGCTGAGCGCTGCTGTTGGCGCTGACAGTCCTTACAAGCACGTGCAAACGTGCGCATCAACACACTTCGTGACGGGAGCGACAGCCTTGATAGCGATCTATAGTGCCTCCATAAACTTGGTTTGAAGCCTTATTAAGGCGTCGACTGGCTGCTTCATTAGACAGCAGAGACTTACAGACGTTCGTGACCGTCGCACCCCATTAGTTTCCTTTGAAGG
The DNA here is from genome assembly GCA_904066245.1 of Eimeria sp. OTU-Y. Classification (NCBI taxonomy): domain Eukaryota; phylum Apicomplexa; class Conoidasida; order Eucoccidiorida; family Eimeriidae; genus Eimeria; species Eimeria sp. OTU-Y. The sequence goes on from CAJFCZ010000093.1 coordinate 22,782, forward strand.
AAAAGGGGGCTCGAGATGCAACTGGTGAAGGCTAGCTCCCCATGGAGCACAGCCGTGAGTTGTTGGGGACATGGCAGACCAGGGGCACCGCCTTTTTTTGAATACCGGCAGCTTTTAGCAGCGGGTGGGCAGGCTGGACTGAATGTATGCACATATGTGGAGAGCTATGGTCGAATTTTCAAGAACTCAAAGCCAAAAAACGACCACAAGTGCTCGTTTACTTGGATGGCATAATGCGCTTAGTATACGACGCCGTCTTGTTTGTGTGTTTGTATGCAGCTGTTTGCCTATGTATCTCTGTGTGTCTGTGCATGCCTCTTTGAACAGCCAAGCCACGAGGTTCAAGGGGGCAGCCATCCACACAGAAGAATTCCATGATGCAATCCTTGACGACGGGCATTCCTGTAGCATTAAGGTGGCTATGTCACATTTATTGCGATGACGAAAGAGCGTTTCAAAACCAAATGGCATGCTCAGAACGCAACTCATCGCGTGTGTTTGGGGCAGAGAGTACGATGCATAGTGGAGCGGGCAGCAACAGAAGTCTTGACGAAGCACTACGGCCTCGTATAGCTACTGCAAACGATTTGCTCACATTTTCTGCGCAAGTAGATGCGTCTTGACAGGTGCCCTAGGCTGAATGCAGAGTTACATGCTGTGTACTCGCACTGGCAAGACATCAGACGAAAGTGTCGATACGCTGAGCACAAAATATAGTTGCCTACTTGCGGTCCACTATCGACCAGGCTTTTGAGCAATCGGGATCGTGTTTTGGACTTATGTGGCACAGGGGCGTTTTGGCACCTGCCTTGTAGCGAGTGCGCTTACGTACAATTCGTCTGAGTCTAAAAGGAAGATACCGTAGAAATCAGAAACGAGTGTACCGATTTTATTTGTGGCGGCTTCGCGCCAACCCAGCACCAGGAAGCGAGTGTACTGGATTGAATTATCGGGGGCAAAGGGCAGTGAATGTGGCACAGGTGCGAGAGCGTCGATAGCCCTAGCTTATGGCGTTACGGCGCCATACGATAGGGAGTCAGCACTGCTGGTGGGGTGTGGGGTCTGGAGGAAGGGTGAGAAGTGTCGGCGTAGCGAATGATGCACATGAATAGCGTGTCGAATTTGTCTGCACTAGGGCCTGGTAGAGAATGCGTATGGCAGCGTC
>CAJFCZ010000094.1:0-30099 GCA_904066245.1 Eimeria sp. OTU-Y
GCATATATGAGCATTGTAGGAGTGTACTGTTTGTCTGTGTTCGTGTGGTGCCCCGGTTTGCCGGAGCCTTCCCTGGCGTTTGTATTTCGCGGTGGTTATTGCAGGAAGTATGCAGCTTCAATCAAAGTTATCTGTGTGATGCATGTATGGGTTTGTTTGCGTTTGAGGCGTCTGTTGACAGGGATGCATCTGTGTAGGCACGAGCGCATGCTTGCGGAGCTGGCGTCTGCCCCCCCGTGATGTTTCAAGGACCCGTTGAACAGTTGCGAATATCGTTTGTCGTGAAGAACAGAGGGACTCGAGCAGGGCGTCCCACTCCGCGGGTCTCACTGCTTTGCAGTTGGGATGAAGGTTGGGGTTGGTTGGCGTTCGGTGATTGATATGCGTTCGTCTGTTGGAAGGATGATTTACAACATATGACGGGTGAGTAGGGGACCTGCATGTATGAGCATCGTGAGAGTGCACAGTTTGTCTGTGTCCGTGTAGTGGCGCGGTGTGGCGGAGCCTTTTCTGGCGATGGTATCTCGCGGTGGTTATTGCAGGCAGTATGCATTTTCAATGAAGGCCATCTGCTTGGTGCACGTATCTTTTTGTTTTCGTTTGAAGCCGTCTGGTGGCAGGCATGCATGTGTCTGTGCACACATGGATGTTTGTGGACGTTATATCTGCCTGCCGTTGGCCGTGAAGAATGAAGAGATTCGAGCAGGGCGTCGCACGCAGGGAATCTGACTGTTTTGCAATTGGGATGAAGGTTGGGGTACGTTGGGCTCCTCCAGTCGGCGTAAGGTTCTTGCGTTGAAAGGACTATTTGGAGGATGTGTCAGATACGTATTGGGCGTGCATGTATGAGCACCGTGGCAGTGTACAGTTTGTCTGCGTACGTGTACTGGCGGGGTGTGGCGAAGCCTTCTGTGGCGCCGTTATGTCGCGGTGATTTTCCCAGAGAGTATGTATTTTCAATGAGTCATTTGATTTGTGCACGTATTGGCTTGTTTGCGTTTGAGGCGGCATGGTAGCAGGCATGCACGTGTGTAGGGACTCGTTCATGCTTGTTGACCTGACGTCTGCCTGTGCGTGATGTTTCAAGGACGCGTTGAACAGTTGAGAATACCGTTGGTCGTGGAGAACGGAGGGACTCGAGCAGGGCATCCCGCGAAGCGTGTCGCACTTTTTTGCACTAGGGATGAAGGTTGGGGTTAATTGGCATTCCGTGGATGGCATTAGGTTCGTCTGTTGGAAGTATTATTTGGAAGATGTGCCAGCGAGTAGGGGACCTGCATGTATGAGCATTGTAGGAGTGTACAGTTTGTGTGCGTCCGTGTATTGGCGGGGTGTGGCGAAGCCTTCTCTGGGGTTGCTATGTCTCGCCGGCCTTCCCAGAGAGTATGCATTTTCAAAGTCATCTGCTTTGTGCAGTTAAGGGTTTGTTTGCGTTTGAGGCGGTCTTGTGGTAGGGGAGCATGTGTGTATGGACGCGCGCATGTTTGTGGAGGGTGACGTCTGTCTGTGCGTGATGTTTCAAGGGTGCGTTGAACAGTCGCGAATACCGTTGGTGGTGAAGAACGGAGATATTCGCGCAGGCCGTTCCATGCAGCGAGTCTCACTGTTCTGCAGTTGGGATGAAGGTTGGGGTTAATTGGCGTTCTGTGGTTGGAATGAGGTTCGTTTGTTGAAGGGATTATTTACAGTATGTGACGAGTGAGTAGGGGACCTGCATGTATGAGCATTGTAGGGGTGTACAGTTTGTATGCATCCGTGTACTGACGCGGTGTGGCGGAGCCTTCTCTGGCGCTGCTATTTCTTGGTGCTTTTGCCAGAGAGTATGCATTTTCAATCAATGTCATCGGCTTGGTGCAATTATGGGTTTGTTTGCGTTTGAGGCGGACTGTTGGCAGGCGTGGACGTGTCTCTGGACTCGTGCATGTTTGTCGACCTGACGTATGCCTTCGCGTGATGTTTCAAGTCAGAAACACGTTGAGCAGTTGCGAATTTCGTTGGTCGTAAATAGAGGAGGGCTTCGAACAAGGCGTGCCACGCAGCGAGCCTCACTGTTTTGCAGTTGGGATGGAGGTTGGGGTTGGTTGGCGTTCTGTGGTTGGAATGAGGTTCGTTTGTTGAAAGGATTATTTACAGTATGTGACGAGTGAGTAGGGGACCTGCGTGTACGAGCATCGCGGAAGTGTACAGTTTGTCTGTGTCCGTGTATTGGCGCAGTGTGGCGGAGCCTTCTCTAGAAATGCTCTCTCGCCGGGTTGTCCCAGGAAGTATGCATTCTCAATCAAAGTCATCTGCTTGGTACAATTATGGGTTTGTTTACGTTTGACGCTGTCTGGTGGCGGGCATGCATGTGTGTATGGGCTCGTACATGTTTGTGGACCTGACGTCTGGCCGCACGTGATGTTTCAAGGAGGCGTTGAACAGTTGGAAATACCGTTGGTGATGAAGAACGGTGGGACTTGAGCAGGGCTTCCCACGCAGGGAGTCTCACTGTTTTGCAATTGGGATGAAGGTTGGGGTTGGATAGCGTTCTGTGTTTGGCGTAAGGTTCTTCTGTTGAAAGGATTATTTGGAGGATGCGTCGGATGCGCATTGGACCTGCATGTATGAGCATCGTGGAAGTGTACAGTTTGCCTGCGTCCGTGTATTGGCGCGGTGTGGAGGATCCTTTTCTGGCGCTGCTATCTTGTGGTGGTTATTCCAGGAAGTATGCACAGTCGTCTGGTGGGTGCAGTTATGGGTTTGTTTGCGTTGGAGGAGATCTAGTGGTATTCGTGCATGTGCGTGCATGTTTGTGGAGATGACGTCTGTCTGCGGCCGATATTTCAAGCGCACGTTGAGCGGTTGGGAGTACCATTGTTCGTGAGAAAAGGACTCGAGCAGGGCGTGGCGCGCAGCGGGTTTCACTGTGTTTTGCAATTGGGATGAAGGTTGGGGTTGGTTGGCGTTCTATGGTTGGCGTAACCTTCGTCTATTGGAAGGATTATTTGGAAGATGTGTCAGATACATAGCGGGCGTGCATGTATGAGCATCGTATGATGCTCAACAGTTTGTTTGGAAGCATGGTGTGGAGGATGTGCCAGATGCGTAGCGGACCTGCATGTGTGAGCACCGTGGGAGCGTATAGTTTATCTCCGGCCTTGTACTGGCGCGGTGTGGAGGAGCCTTCTCTGGCGCTGCTATTTCACGGTGGTTATCCCAGCAAGTATGTATTTTCAATCAATGTCATATGCCTCTTGGAATTATGGGTTTGTTTGCGTTTGAGGCGGTCTGGTGGCAGGCATGCATGTGTGTTATGCACGCGTGCATGTTTGTGGACCTGATGTCTGGCCGCGCGCGATGTTTCAAGGACGGGCTGAACAGTTGGGAGTACCGTTGGTCGTGAAGAATGGACGGACTCGAGCACGGCGTACCATGCACGGAGTCTCACTGTTTTGCAATTGGGATGAAAGTTGAGGTTAGTTGGAGTTTTGTGGTTGGCATGGATGTCGTCTATTGGAGGGATTATTTGGAGGATGTGTCAGATACGTACCGAACCTGCATGTATGAGCATCGTTGGAGTGTACAGTTTGTCTGCGTCCGTGTAGTGGCGCAGTGTGGCAGAGCGCGCTGTGGCGCTGCTATTTCTCCCTGGTTTTCGCAGAGAGTATGCAGTTTCAATCAAAGTCATCTGCTTGGTGGAATTATGGGTTTGTCTGCGTTTGAGGCGGTCTGTTGGCATTTATGAGTGTGTGTGAACGCGCATGCATGTTGTGGACCTGACGTCTGCCGGCGCGTGATGTTTCAAGGACGCGTTGAACAGTTGCGAATACCGTTGGTCGTGAAGAACGGAGGGACTCAAGCAGGGCGTCCCACGCAGCGAGTCTGACAGGTTTGCAATTGAGATTAAGGTTGATGTTGGTTGGCGTTCCATAGCTGGCATAAGGTTCGTCTGTTTGGAAGCATGGTGTGGAGGATGTGCCAGATGCGTAGCGGACCTGCATGTGTGAGCACCGTGGGAGCGTATAGTTTATCTCCGGCCTTGTACTGGCGCGGTGTGGAGGAGCCTTCTCTGGCGCTGCTATTTCACGGTGGTTATCCCAGCAAGTATGTATTTTCAATCAATGTCATATGCCTCTTGGAATTATGGGTTTGTTTGCGTTTGAGGCGGTCTGGTGGCAGGCATGCATGTGTGTTATGCACGCGTGCATGTTTGTGGACCTGATGTCTGGCCGCGCGCGATGTTTCAAGGACGGGCTGAACAGTTGGGAGTACCGTTGGTCGTGAAGAATGGACGGACTCGAGCACGGCGTACCATGCACGGAGTCTCACTGTTTTGCAATTGGGATGAAAGTTGAGGTTAGTTGGAGTTTTGTGGTTGGCATGGATGTCGTCTATTGGAGGGATTATTTGGAGGATGTGTCAGATACGTACCGAACCTGCATGTATGAGCATCGTTGGAGTGTACAGTTTGTCTGCGTCCGTGTAGTGGCGCAGTGTGGCAGAGCGTGCTGTGGCGCTGCTATTTCTCCCTGGTTTTCGCAGAGAGTATGCAGTTTCAATCAAAGTCATCTGCTTGGTGGAATTATGGGTTTGTCTGCGTTTGAGGCGGTCTGTTGGCATTTATGAGTGTGTGTGAACGCGCATGCATGTTGTGGACCTGACGTCTGCCGGCGCGTGATGTTTCAAGGACGCGTTGAACAGTTGCGAATACCGTTGGTCGTGAAGAACGGAGGGACTCAAGCAGGGCGTCCCACGCAGCGAGTCTGACAGGTTTGCAATTGAGATTAAGGTTGATGTTGGTTGGCGTTCCATAGTTGGCATAAGGTTCGTCTGTTTGGAAGCATGGTTTGGAGGATGTGCCAGATGCGTAGCGGACCTGCATGTATGAGCATCGTGGAAGTGTACAGTTCGTCGGTGTCCGTGTATTGGCACAGTGTGGAGGAGCCGTCTCTGGCGCTGCTATCTCCCGGTTGTTATTCCAGGAAGTATGCAACCTGAATGAAAGTCATCTACGTGATGCACGTATTGGTTCGTTTGCGTTTGAGGCTGTCTGGTGGCGCGCATGCATGTGCGTATGGACGGGTGCATGTTTGCGGACGTGACGTCTGCCCCCGCGTGATGTTTCAAGGACGCATTGAGCACTTGGGCATACCGTTGGTCATGAGAAAAGCAGGGACTCAAGCCTGGCGTCGCACGCAACGCGTCTCACTGTTTTGCAATTGGGATGAAGGTTGGGGTTGGTTGGAGTTTTGTGGTTGGCATAAACTTCGTCTATTGGAGGGATTATTTGGAGGATGTGTCAGATACGTAGCAAACCTGCATGTGTGAGCACTGTTAGGGTGTACAGTTTGTCTGCGTCCGTCTACTGACGCAGTGTGGCGGAGCCTTTGCTGGCGCTGATATCTCGTGGTGGCTATTCCAGCAAGTATGACCTTAGAATCAGAGCCATCTACTTTCTGCAATTAAGGGTTTGTTTGCGTTTGAGACGGTCTGGTGGTAGGCATGCATGTCTGTCTGCACGAGTCCATGTTTGTAGACTTGACGCCTGCCCGCGCGTGATGTTTCAAGGACGCGTTGAACAGTTGCGAATACCGTTACTAATGAGAAAGGCACGGACTTGAGTCTGGCTTCGCACGTAGCGAGTCTCACTGTTTTGCAATTGGGATGGAGGTTGAGATTGGTTGGCGTTCTGTGGTTGGCATAAACTTCGTCTGTTGGAGGAATTATTTGGAGGATGTGTCAGATACGTGGCGAACCTGCATGTGTGAGCATGGGGGGAGTGTACAATTTGTATGCATCCGTGTGCCGGCGCGGCGTTGCGGAGCCTTCTCAGGCCCTGCTATCTGGCGGTGGTTATCCCAGGAAGTATGCTCTGAGATTCAGAGTCATCCGCTGGGTGCATTTATGGGTTTATTTGCGTTTGAGGCGGTCTGTTGGCAGGCATGCACGTCTGTATGGACGCGTGCACTTTCGTGGAGATGCCGTCTGCCCGTGCGTTATGTTTCAAGAACGCGCCGAACAGTTGGGAATACCGTTTGTGGTAAAGAACGGCGGGATTCGTGCACGGCTTGCACGCAACGAGTCTCAGTGTTTTGGAACAGGGATGAAGGTTGGGGTTGGTTGGCGTTCTGTTGTTGGCAGGCGGTTCGTTTGTTGGAACGATTATTTGGAGGATGTGTCAGGAGCCTAGGGAACCTGAGTGTATGAGCATCGTGGGAGTGTACAGTAGTGTACAGTTTTTCGGCGTCCGTGTACTGCCGCAGTGTGGCGGAGCCTTCTCTGGCCAGGCTACTTGGTGGTGGTTATCCCAGGAAGTATGCACTTAGAGTGATCTGCAGGGTGCAATTATGGGTTTGTTTGCGTTTGAGGCGGTCTGGTGGTATTCCTGCATGCGTGTATGGCCGCGTGCACGTTTGTAGACCTGACGTCTGCCGCCGCGTGATGTTTGCAGGAAGCGTTGAACAGCTGCGAATGCCGTTGGTGGTGAAGAACTCAGAGATTCGAGCTGGGCGTCCCACGCAGCGGGTCTCACTGATTTGCAGTTGGGATTAAGGTCGTTGCTGGTTGACGTTCCGTGGTTGGAATAAGGCCGTCTGTTGCAAGGATTATTTGGAGGATGTATCAGATGCGTAGCGGACCTGCATGTATGAGCATGGTGGAAGTGTACAGTTTGTCTGCGTCGGTGTACTGGCGTTGTGTGCGGAGCCTTCTATGGCGCTGCTATTCCGCGGTGATTATCTCAGGAAGTATGCACTTAGAATCAGAGTCGTCTGATGGGTGCAGTTAAGGGCTTGTTTGCGTTTGAGCCGGTCTGTTGGTAGGCATGCATGCGTGTATGGACTCGTCCATGTTTGTGGGCCTGGCGTCTGGCCGCACGTGATGTTTCAAGGACGCGTTGAACAGTTGCGAATACCGTTGGTGGTGAAGAACGGAGGGATTGGAGCAAAGCGTCGCACGCAGCGAATCCCACTGTTTTGTAGTTGGGGTTAATGCTGGGATTGCTTGGCGCTCCGTTGTTGAAATGAGGTTTTTCTGTTGCACGGATTATTTGGAGGATGTGTCAGATACGTGGCGAACATGCATGTATGAACATCGTGGAAGTGTACAGTTTGTTTGCGTCCGTGTACTGGCGTGGTAAGGCGCAGCCTCCTCTGGCGCTGCTATTTCACGGTGGTTATCCCAGGAAGTATGCATTTTCGATCAAAGTCATCTCCTTGGTGCACGTACTGGTTTGTCTGTGTTTGAGGCTGTCTGGTGGCAGGCATGGATGTGTGTATGGCCGCGTACATGTTTGTGGACGTGACGTCTGCCTGCGAAGGATGTTTCAAGGACGCGTTGAACAGTTGGGAATATCGTTGGTCGTGAAGAACAAACTTGAGCACGGCGTCCCACGAAGCGGGTCCCACTCTTTCGCAGTTGGGATGAAGGTTGGGGTTGGTTGGCGTTCTGTGGTTGGCATTACGTCCCCCTGTTACAGGGATTATTTAAAATATGTGACGGGTATGTAGGAGACCTGCAGGTATGAGCATCGTGGGAGTGTACAGTTTGCGTCCGTGTACTGGCCCGGTGTTGCGGAGCCTTAACTAGCGCTTCTATCTCTCGGTGGTTTTGCCAGAGAGTACGCATTTTCAATCAAAGTCGTCTGCTTGGTGCAATTCTGGGTTTGTTCGCGTTTGAGGCGGTCTGTTGGCAGACATCCATGCGTGTATAGAGGCGCGCATATTTTTTGACCTGATGTCAATCCCCGCGTGATGTTTCAAGGAGTCGTTGACAAGCTGGGAATACCGTTTGTCGTGAAGAACGGAGGCATTCGAGAAGGGCATCCCATGCAGCGGGTCTCACTGTTTTGCAGTTGGGATGACGATTGGGGTTGGCTGGCGTTCTGTGGTTGGCATAGGGTTCTTCTGGTTTAAGGATTTTTTGGAGGATGCGTCAGATGAGTATTGGACCTGCATGTATGAGCATCGTGGGAGTGTACAGTTTGTCTGCGTCCGTCGACTGGAACAGTGTGGCGGAGCCTTCTCTGGCGCTGCTATTTCCTGCTGGTTTTCTAAGAAAGTATGCTCTCAAAGTCAAAGTCATCTGCTTGGCGCAATTATTTGTCTAGTTTGCGTTTGAGGCGGCCTGGTGATAGGCATGGATGCGTGTATGGACGCGTGCACGTTTGTAGACCTGACGTCTAGCCCCGCGTGATGTTTCAAGGAAGCGTTGAACAGTTGGGAAGGCCGCTGGTGGTGAAGAACAGAGGGACTCGAGCACGGCGTCCCACGCAGAGAGTCTCACTGCTTTGCAATTGGGATGAAGGTTGGGGGTCGCTGGTCTTCTGTTGTTGCATAAGGTTCGCCTGTTGGAATGATTATTTGGGAGACTTGTCAGTTACGTAGCGGACCTGCATATATGAGCATCGTGGGAGTGTATAGTTTGTATGCGTCGGTGTACTGGCGTGGTGTGGCGGAACTTTCTCTGGCGCTGCTATTTCGCGGTGATTATCCCAGCGAGTATGCATTTTCAATCGAAGTCATCGGCTTGGTGCAATTATGGGTTTTAGGCTACCTGCGCGTCATATTTCAAGGACGCGTTGAACAGTTGCGAATAACGTTTATCGTGAAGAACGGCGGGATTCGAGAAGGTCGTCCCGCGGAGCGGGTCTCACTGTTTTGCAGTTGGGACTGTTGGGGTTGGTTGGCGTTCTATGGTTGGCATAATGCTCGTCTGTTGGAAGGATTATTTGAAGGATGTGTCAGATACGTAGCGGACCTACATGCTTCATGCATTGTAGGAGTGTACAGTTTGTCTGCGTCTGTCTGACGGCGTGGTGTGGCGGAGCCTTCTCTGGCGTTAATATCCCGCGGTGGTTATCCCAGGAAGTATGCACTTAGCATCAGAGTAGTCTGTCTTGTGCAATTATGGGGTTGTTTGTGTTTGGGGCGGTCTCGTGACAGGCATTGATGTGTGTATGCATGCGTGCATGTTTGTGGACGTGACATCTGCCTGCGAGGGATGTTTTAAGGACGCGTTGAACAGTTGCGAATGCCACTGGCTGCGGATAACGGAGGGATTCGAGAAGGGCATACCACGCAGCGGGTCTCACTGTTTTGCAATTGGGATGAAGGTTGGGGTTGGTTGGCTTTCTGTGGTAGGCATAAGTTTCTTCCGTTGGAAGGATTATTTGGAGAACGTGTCAGATGCCTAGCGGACCTTCATGTATGAACATCGTGTAAATGTACAGTTTGGCTGCGTCCGTCTACTGGAACAGTGTGGCGGAGCCTTCTCTGACTCTGTCATTTCGCGCTGGTTTTCCAGAAAGTATGCACTTTAAAGCAAAGGTATCCCATCGGCTCAGTTATGGGTTTGTTTGTGTTTGAGGCCGCCTGGTGGCAGGCATGCATGCGTGTATGGACTCGTGCATGCTTGTGTACCTGGCATCAGCGCGCGCGATGTTTCAAGGACGCGTTGAACAGCTGCGAATCTCGTTGGTCGTCAAGAACGGAGGGAGTCGAGCAGGGCGTCGCGCGCAGCGAGTCTCACTGTTTTGCAATTGGGGTGGAGGTTGGCGTTGGTTGGTGTTCTGTGGTTGGCATAACCTTCAGCCGTTGGAAGGATTTTTTGGAGGATGTGTCAGATGCGTAGCGGACCTGCATGTATGAGCATTGTAGGAGTGTGCAGTTAATCTGCGTCCGTCTGCTGGCGCGGTGTGGAGGAGCCTTCTCTGGCGCTGCTGTTTCGCGCTGGTTTTCTAAGAGAGTATGCACTTAGAGTCAAACTCATCTGCGTGGTGCAATTAAGGGTTTGTTTACGTTTGAGGCTGTCTGGTGGCAGGCATACATGTGTATCAGCGCGCGTGCATCTTGTGGACCTGAAGCCTGCCCCCGCACGATGTTTCAAGGACGCGTTGAACAGTTTCGAGTAACGTTGGTCGTGAAGAACGGAGGGATTCGTGCTGGGCGTCCAACGCAGCCGGTCTCACTGTTTTGCAGTTGGGATGAAGGTTAGGGTTAGTTGGCGTTCCGTGGTTGGCATAAAGTCCGTCTGATGGAAGTATTATTTGGAGGATGTGCCAGATGCGTAGCGGACCTGCATGTATGAGCATCGTGGAAATGTACAGTTTGGCTGCGTCCGTGTACTGGCGTTGTGTGGCGGAGCCTCCTGTGGCGCTGCTAATTCGCGGTGGTTTTCCCAGAGAGTATGCATTTCAAACCAACGTCATCTGCTTGGTGCAATTGTGGGTTTGTTTGCGTTTGAGGCGGTCTGTTGGCAGACACGCACGTGTGTATGGGCTTGTGCATGTTTGTGGGCCTGACGTCTGCCCGCGCGTGATGTTTCAAGGACGCGTTGAACAGTTGCGAATACCATTGGTCGTGAAGAACGGAGGGACTCAAGCAGGGCACCGCGGAGCGAGTCTCACTTTTTTGCAGTTGGGATCAAGGCTGGGGTTGATTGGCGTTCCGCGGTTCGCATAAGGTTCGTCTGTTGCAAGGATTATTTGGTGGATGTGCCAGATGCGTAACGGACGTGAATGTATAAGCATTGTAGGAGTGTACAATTTGTCTGCGTCCGTATACTGGCGTCGTGTGGGGGAGCCTTCTTTTGCGCTGCTATCTCCCGGTGGTTATTCCAGGAAGTATGCAACCTGAATCAAAATAATCAGTTTGATGCACGTATGGGTTTGTTTGCGTTTGAGGCTGTCTGGTGGCGCGCGTGCATGTGTGTATGGACGGGTGCATGTTTACGGACGTGACGTCTGCCCCCGCGTGATGTTTCAAGGACGCGCTGAACAGTTGGGCATACCGTTGGTCATGAGAAAAGCAGGGACTCGAGCCTGGCGTCCCAGGCCGCGAGTGTCACTGTTTTGCAGTTGGGATGAAGGTTGGGGTTGGTTGGCGTTTTGTGGTTGGCATAAACTTCGTCTATTGGAGGGATTATTTGGGGGATGTGTCAGATACATAGAGAACGGGCATGTATGAGCATTGCAGGAGCGTACAGCTTGTCTGCATCCGTGTATTTGCGTGGTGTGGCGAAGCCTTTTCTGGCGTTGCTATCACTCGGTGGTTATCCCAGGAAGTATGCATTTTCAATCAAAGTCATCTGATGTGTTAATGTATGGGTTTGTTTGTGTTTGGGGCGGCCTGGTGGCAGGCATGCATGCGTGTATGGATGCGTGCATGTTTGTAGACCTGACGTCTGCTCCCGCGTGATGTTTCAAGGACACGTTGAACAGTCGCTAATACCGTTGGTGGTGAAGAACGGAGATATTCGAGCAGGCCGTTCCATGCAGCGAGTCTCACTGGCTTGCAGTTGGGATGAAGGTTGGGGTTGGTTGGCGTTCCGTGATTGAAACGGGTTCGTCTGTTGGAAGGAAGATTTACAAGATGTGAATTGTGAGTAGGGGATCTGCATGTATGAGCATTGTAGGAGTGTACAGTTTGTTTGCGTCCGTGTAGTGCCGCGGTGTAGCGGAGCCATCTCTGGCGCTTGTATTTCGCGGTGGTTATTGCAGGAAGTATGCAGCTTCAATCAAAGTCATCTGCGTGATGCACGTATGGGTTTGTTTGCGTTTGAGGCGTCTGTTGACAGGGATGCATCTGTGTAGGCATGAGCGCATGCTTGCGGAGCTGACGTATGGCTGCGCATGATGTCTCAAGGAGGCTTTGAACAGTTGCGAATATCGTTTGTCGTGAAGAACAAAGGGACTCGAGCAGGGCGTCCCATGCAGCGGGTCTCACTGCTTTGCAGTTGGGATGAAGGTTGGGGTTGGTTGGCGTTCCGTGATTGAAATGCGTTCGCCTGTTGGAAGGACGATTTACAACATGTGACGGGTGATTAGGGGACCTGCATGTGTGAGCATCGTAGCACTGTACAGTTTGTCTGCTTCCGTGTAGTGGCCCGGTGTGGTGGAGCCTTATCTGGCGCTGCTATCTCGCGGTGTTTATCCCAGGAAGTATGCATTTTCAATAAACGTTAATGCTTGGTGCACGTATTGGTTTGTTTGCGTTTGAAGCGGTCTGGTGGCAGGCATGCATGTGTCTGGCCTGGTTTCAGACATGCATGTGTCTGTGCACACATGGATGTTTGTGGACCTGACATCTGGCCGCGCCTGATATTTCAAGGACGCGTTTAACAGTTGCGAATAGCGTTGGCTGTGAAGAACGGAGGGGTTCAAGCATTCGTCGCACGCAGGGAATCTAACAGTTTTGCAATTGGGATGAGGGTTGGGGTACATTGGGCTTCTGCGGTCGGCGTAAGGTTCGTCCGTTGAAAAGATTATTTGGAGGATGTGTCATACGTATTGGGCGTGCATGTATGAGCATCGTGGGAGTGTGCAGATTGTCTGCGTCCGTGTACTGGCGGGATGTGGTGACGCCCTTACTGGCGCTGCTATTTCGCGGTGATGTTCCCAGAGAGTATGCATTTTCAAGCAAAATCATCTGCTCCGTGCAATTATGGGTTTTCTTGCGTTGGAGGCGGCCTGGTAGCAGGCCTGCATGTGTGTTATGCACGCATGCGTGTTTGTGGACCTGACGTCTGCTTGTGCGTGATGCTTCAAGGACGCATTGAACAGTTACGAATACCGTTGGTCGTGGAGAACGGAGGGACTCAAGCAGGACACTGCGGAGCGTGTCTCACTTCTTTGCAGTTGGGATGAAGGTTGGGGTTGGTTGGCGTTCCGTTGTTCGCATGAGGTTCGTTTGTTGAAAGGATTATTTACAGTATGGGACGGGTGAGTAGGGGACCTGCATGTATGAGCATTGTAGGAGTGTACAGTTTGTATGCGTCCGTGTACTGACGCGGTGTGGCGGAGCCTTCTCTGGCGCTGCTATTTCGTGGTGCTTTTGCCAGAGAGTAAGCATTTTCAATCAAACTCATCTGCTTGGTGCAATTATGGCTTTGTTTGCGTTTGAGTTGGTCTGGTGGTAGGGGTGCATGTATGTATGGACGCGCGCATGTTTGTGGAGGTGACGTCTGTCTGTGAGTAATGTTCCAAGGAGGCTTTGAACAGTTGCAAATGTCGTAGGTTGTGAAGGACGGAGGTAGTCGAGCTGGGCCTCCCATGCAGCGAGTCTCACTGTTTAGCAGCTGCGATTACGCTTGATGTTGGTTGGCGTTCCAGGGTTCAAGTAGGTTTGTTCTGTTGGAGAAATTATTTGCAACTGGCGGCGGTTGTACAGCCATCATGCATCTGTCAGCACCGTAAGAGTGTACAGTTTGTGTCGGTCTCCTGACTGGCAGCCTGTGGCGGAGCCTTCTCTGGCACTGCTATCTCGCGATGGGTTTTCCAGAAAGTATGCACTTTAAAGCAAAGGTATTCCATCAGCTCAGTTATGGGTTTTTTTGTGTTTGAGGCGGCCTGGTGGCAGGCATGCATGTGTGTATGGACTCGTGCATATTTGTGTACCTGGCATCAGCGCGCGCGATGTTTCAAGGACGCGTTGAACAGCTGCGAATCTCGTTGGTCTTGAAGAACGAGCGATGCGAGCAGGGAGTCCCACGCGGCGAAGCGCACTGTTTTGCAGTTGGGGGTGACGGCTGGGGTTGGTTGGTGTTCTGTGGTTGGCAGGAGGTTCTTCTGTTGGAAGCATTTTTTGGAGGATGTGTCAACTATGTAGCGCACCTGCATGTATGAGCATTGTGGGAGGTTACAGTATCTCTGCTTCCGACTGCTGGCGCGGTGTGGCGGAGCCTTCTCTGGAACTGCTATCTCGCGATGGTCTTACCAGAGAGTATGCACTTTCATTCAAAGGTATCCCCTTGGTTGAGTTATGGGTTTGTTTACCTTTGAGGCGGGATGGTGGGAGGTATGCCCTTGTGTAGGCACGCGTACATGTTTGTGGATGTGGCGTCTGCATGCGCGTGATGTTTCAAGCACGCGTTGAACAGCTGCGAATATCGTTGGTCGCAGATAACGGAGGGGTTCCAGCTGGGCGTCCCCATGCAGCCAGTCTCACTGTTTATCGGTTGTGATTAAGCTCGATGTTGGTTGGCGTTCCGTGTTTCAAGCGAGGGCCATCTGTTGGAGAGATTCTCTGCTGTGTGTGACGGATATGTAGGGTACTTGCATGTTCGACCATTGTGGGAGTGTACAGTTTATATGTGTCCGTGTACAGCCGCAGTGTGGCGAAGCCTTCTCTGGCGCTGCCATTCCCCGGTGGTTATCCCAGGAAGTATGCATTTAGAATCAGAGTCATCTGCTTGGTGTAATTATGGGTTTGTTTGTGTTTGAGGTGGTCTGGTGGCCTGACGTGTGCCCGTCCGTAGTGTTTCAAGGATGCGTTTAACAGTTGCGAACGCCGTTTATCGTGAAGAACGGCGGGACTCGATCTGGGCGTCCCACGCAGGGAATCTGATTGTTTTGCAATTGGGATGAATGTTGGGGTTGGCCGGCGTTCCGTGATTGATATGGGTACGTCTGTTGGAAGGATTATTAACAGCATATGACGGGTAATTAGGGGACCTACATGTTTGCGCATCGTGGGAGTGTACAGTTTGCCTGTGTCCGTGTAGTGGCCTGGTGTGGCGGAGCCTTCTCTGGCGTTACTATCCCGCGGTGGTTATCCCAGGAAGTATGGACTTAGAATCAAAGTCTTCTGTCTGGTGCAGTTATTGGTTTGTTTGTGTTTGAGGCGGCCTGGTGGGGGGCATGCATGTGTGTATGGACTCGTGCATGTTTTTGTACCTGGCATCCGCGCGCGCGATGTTTAAAGGGCGCGCTGAACAGATGCGAATCTGGTTGGTCGTGGAGAACGGCAAGGGAGACCCACGCAGCGAGTCGCGCTTTTTTGCAGTTGGGATGACGGCTGGGGTTGGTTGGTGTTCTGTTGTTGGCAGGAGGTTCCTGTGTTGGAAGCATTATTTGGAGGATGTGTCAACTACGTAGCGCACCTGCATGTATGAGCATCGTGGGAGTGGACAGTTTGCCTGCCTCCGTGTAGCGGCGCGGTGTGGCGGAGCCTTCTCTGGCGCTGCTATCTCGCTTTGGTTATTCCAGGAAGTATGCATTTTCCATCAAAGTCATCTGATGGGTTAAAATATGGACTTGTTTGCGTTCGAGGCGGGATGGTGGCAGGCATGGGTATGTGTATGGACTCGCGCATGTTTGTTGACCTGAAGGCTTCCTCCGCGTGATGTTTCGACCACGCGTTGAACAGTTGGGATTACCGTTGGTCATTGAGTAACGGAGGGGTTCGAGCACGGCTACCGCCCAGCGAAGCTCACTGTTTTGCAATTGGGATGAAGGTTGGGGTTGGTTGGCGTTCCGTGATTGAGATGCGTTTGTTGGTTGGAAGGATGATTTACAGCACGTGATGGGTGAGTGGGGACATGCATATATGGGCATCGTGGCAGTGTACAGTGTGTCAGCGTCCGTGTAGTGGCGCGGTGTGGCGGAGCCTTCTCTGGCGCTGCTATCTCGCGGTGTTTATCCCAGGAAGTATGCACTTAAGGCGTCTGTTGGCAAACATCCGTGTATGCATGGGCTCGTGGATGTTTGTGGATCTGAGATTTGACCGCGCGTCATGTTTCAAGGACGCGTTGAACAGTTGCGAATACCGTTGGTCGTGAAGAACGGAGAGATTCGGGCGGGGCATGCCGTGCAGCGGGTCCCACTGTTTTGCAATTGGGATAAAGGTTGGGGTTGGTTGGCTTTCTGTTGTTGAAATGAGGTTCTCTGGCGCTGCTGTCTCGTGCTGGTAATCCCAGGAAGTGTGCACTTAGAATCGAAGTCATCTGTTTGGTGCAATTATAGATGTTTCTGTATGTGGGGCTAGCTTGTAGGTCCAGTAACAGTGATAGCGAGCGCGGTGTCGCGGCCGTTGTTTTGCAAAGGGCGGGATTGCGGACGGTGGGCCAGGGCCAACGGGCGGATTATGCTAATTGCGTACATTCGCGAGGCGTGATCACGGAGTGGAGCGGCACCTGCGGTCCATTGCGTACCTACTGTGTAACACAAAAAAATTTAGAAAGCCGTTGTAGATTTGTTTTGGGGGGGATTGGCTGAAGTGTTTTGCGTTTGGAATGGAAGCAATTAATACGTACATGGCTGTCTTTTTGACAAAACTGAGCATCTAACGGCAAGGTGTGGACAGCATTTAAACAACGTAGGCGTGTGTTAAGGCACAACAGGGTTTTTCAACGTGCTGTTTGAACGTGGTGTTTCCCTCTCTAACATCTTCATTGATGCACATCGCATGTAGGTAGACGCACCCCGCTGCAGTTGATATCGCGCACGCTCCCATTCCGACTCCCGTGGTTAAAATAGCCTGCGTCAAGCAGTAGTACAAAATACACTGCAGTCGACGAAGCCCTTGCGGAACTTGTAAGCTGAGCTTAGGTTGCAAAGACTTTGGAGAGGTATTGGTGTAGATATGCGC
This sequence comes from Eimeria sp. OTU-Y, assembly GCA_904066245.1. Lineage (NCBI taxonomy): Eukaryota > Apicomplexa > Conoidasida > Eucoccidiorida > Eimeriidae > Eimeria > Eimeria sp. OTU-Y. The sequence continues at coordinate 16,344 of CAJFCZ010000094.1, forward strand.
AACGCTCGTGCAGTTTTGCCAGGTGTTCACCTCAGGAGCTGCTGGCAGGAAATGTTGCAGCGCAGCTTGGTAGCTCATATTGACTGCTGACTGGAGATCCTCGTGTGTTATCACTGGGCCTTGCTGCGTCTAGCCAGTGGGAGAATACGAAAGGACTGTTGAAAAAAGAATGCGTCTCTGTTGTAACTACGCGTTGCTGTCTCCAGCCAGTAAGGGGACCGATTGGGCACATGCCTATTCTTGTGAGGTTGCTATTTAGTCATGCTGGAGACGGTTCGACAGTGATTGTGAGGTGGGGCGAGATACGTTCGTTGTTGGGGCAGTTGATTTCAGGGCATGTGACTGTTGGCACTCGTGTAGCGTCGAAAGCTATTGATGGAATTAATATAATATCCGCATCCTCCTTGTGAGAAGCGCTAAAACAGCTTGTGCGGAAACGACGGACTGTGTTGGCGCATGCTGTGGCGTTTATCCAAGCGGCCGCACTCACCGTGTTGCACGGGAAACACGGCGAATACTTAGGGCGCATTTTGATACAATGTTCAGAATGCGCGTGGTGGGGAATGATAGGCATGGGTGTGCATATGCATGCGTGCGTGATATGTATGCTGTTCAGATTCAGTCTGTGGATCAATGGGAGCTCGACTTGCTTTGACACTTTGCTCCTTTGGCATGTAGCGCGGCGGCGTGTTGGGGCGCTTCAGTCTGCGTTTACGAGACAGGGTTTGGCATCACGAACGGTGATAACGAATTTGTGAGGCAGTTATAGATGCAGGGCAATGCTTGTTGTAAGGGGAGCTGAGATGTGGAGGTGTAAACGCTAAGCAGCAACAGTCATCGTATTTATGTTGTGGATGATTGCATCCTTCGAGAAACGGGAATGTGGATATGCGGTCCGCAGGCGGCGACGAGGCCATCATCAATACTGTAAATCCGCATGGCGCCTGTACTAAAGACTGTGCGATCTCTGGTCCACTGCGGATGGATCGGGGATAAACAAGGAAGATAAACTCGTACTACAGGGAGATGCTTCTGGTTGGAAGGAAACCAAACGCAAGCCTGAGAATGGTCGCTGCAGCGAACACAACTCGGAAGTTTGCTTGCGCTTACGAAAATCAGTTCCGCAGACAGCAGTTCGCGCGGCATTTTTCCCGGAAGGAAAGCTCGAATGTGAAGCCTCTGGAATCTCGCTGGTCTCCCAGCAAGAGACGATTAAACAAGGACGGTTTGCGTATCCAACTGCATCGCTTGCAGCCGTTTTATTGTAGTTATTATTGTCATGGTTGCGTTTGGCGTGGTTGCGCCGGATGGAATCATTTTCGTGTGGCTGTTGGACTACATGCAGTACTTGGAGGTGCGTTATGTGGCATTTGTATTTGAGCATCTCACTTTATTTTGGACAGGAAGTACGTTATTAAGAGTGGGCTCACGTGGCGGGCTGGGATTTGGGTAGTGTTACGTAAAGGATGCCTAGTAGCCGGCAAAGATGTGCAGGTGCACGCGCGCATAATATATTTTATTCAGTTTCAGTGTGGGGATGAGTGGGAGCTCGGTTTGCCTTGGCAGTTTGTTTCCTTGCCGTCTAGTGCGGCGACGTGTTGGGGGGTTGCGATGTGCGTTTACGAGACACGGTTTGGCATTACAAGCGGTGATAACGGATTTGTGGGGCAGCATAGGGGCTGAGCAATCCTTGGTGAAAGGGAGCAGTGACTATGCGGTGAGGTGTGTCAAATACTAAGCAGCACCAGCTATCGTGTCCATGCTGTGGATTATTGTAGCTTTTCTGCGGACAACGGGATTGTGGAAACGCGGTCTGCAGGCGACGGCGAGGCCAACACGAACAATGCAACCCCGCTTGTCGATTGCTCAAAAGAAGGTGGAGACTGTGGTCCATTGTGGAGAGGTTGAGCAACACAAGAGGGAAGATAAACACGTAGGACAGGGAGATGTTTCCGGTTTGGTTTAGTAAATTGGCTGTCTCGTGTTCGGGGCACGCGTAACTGATTGAACCAAAAAAAAGAGACGGGTCCATTGTCACTGCCTTTCAACAAGGCGCAGTTGAACTAGGGCTCCGTAGCAATCTTCTCCCAGGTTTTTTCACCACAGTGGCAATTCTCGGGTGTCCGCTTGGTTTGCTTGCGCTTGCGAAAACCAGTTTGGCCTGTCGTCAGCAGTTGGCGTAGCATTTTGTTGGGGAGCTAGAGGACCTGCAGGCGTGAAATGCCTTGATTTTCATTTGTTTTTCAGGAAGATGCTACTGGACAACGGCGTGTTTCTTACCAAGCAGCATCTTTGTGCAACTGTTTTATTGCAGTTATTATTGCCATGGTTGTGTTTGGCGTGGTTGCGCCGGATGGAATCAGTTTCGTGTGGCTGTTGGACTGCATGCAGTACTTGGCGTTGCGCTACGGGACCTGCACGTTTGAGCATCGCAGTTTATTTTTTGCAGGAAGTACGTTATTAAGAGTGGGCTCACGTGGCGGGCGTGGATATGGGCAGTGTTACGTAAAGGCTTTCTCGTAGCCGGCATAGATGTGCAGATGCTCGCGTGCTATTCCATTCAGTTTCAGTGTGGGGATGAGTGCGAGTTCGGTTTGCCTTGGCACTTTGTTTCTTTGCCATCTAGCGCGGCGGCGTGTTGGGGCGATGCGATGTGCTTTTACGAGACAGGGCTTGTCATTACAAGCGGTGATAACGAATTCGTGAGGCAGTATTGGTGGTGGTTGATCCTTGGTGAAAGGGAGCAGTGACTATGCGGTGAGGTGTGTCAAATACTAAGCAGCACCAGCTATCGTGTCCATGCTGTGGATTATTGTAGCATTTCTTCGGATAATGGGATTGTGGAAACGCGGTCTGCAGGCGACGGCGAGGCCAACACGAACAATGCAACCCCGCTTGTCGATTGCTCAAAAGAAGGTGGAGGCTGTGGTCCATTGTGGAGGGGTTGAGTAACACAAGAGGGAAGATAAACACGTAGGACAGGGAGATGTTTCCGGTTTGGTTTAGTAAATTGGCTGTCTCGTGTTCGGGGCACGCGTAACTGATTGAACCAAAAAAAAGAGACGGGTCCATTGTCACTGCCTTTCAACAAGGCGCAGTTGAACTAGGGCTCCGTAGCAATCTTCTCCCAGGTTTTTTCACCACAGTGGCAATTCTCGGGTGTCCGCTTGGTTTGCTTGCGCTTGCGAAAACCAGTTTGGCCTGTCGTCAGCAGTTGGCGTAGCATTTTGTTGGGGAGCTAGAGGACCTGCAGGCGTGAAATGCCTTGATTTTCATTTGTTTTTCAGGAAGATGCTACTGGACAACGGCGTGTTTCTTACCAAGCAGCATCTTTGTGCAACTGTTTTATTGCAGTTATTATTGCCATGGTTGTGTTTGGCGTGGTTGCGCCGGATGGAATCAGTTTCGTGTGGCTGTTGGACTGCATGCAGTACTTGGCGTTGCGCTACGGGACCTGCACATTTGAGCATCGCAGTTTATTTTGGGCAGGAAGTACGTTATTAAGAGTGGGCTCACGTGGCGGGCGTGGATATGGGCAGTGTTACGTAAAGGCTTTCTCGTAGCCGGCATAGATGTGCAGATGCTCGCGTGCTATTCCATTCAGTTTCAGTGTGGGGATGAGTGCGAGTTCGGTTTGCCTTGGCACTTTGTTTCTTTGCCATCTAGCGCGGCGGTGTGTTGGGGCGATGCGATGTGCTTTTACGAGACAGGGCTTGTCATTACAAGCGGTGATAACGAATTCGTGAGGCAGTATTGGTGCTGGTTGATCCTTAGTGAAAGGGAGCAGCGACTATGCGGTGAGATGTGTCAGTGGAGACGGTGGTTCATTGTGGAAGGTTCGAGTAACACAAAAAAGAAGACTAATTCGTAGTACAGTGGAATATTTCTGGCTTGACTCAATCAATGGGCTGCCGTGTGTTCGGAGTACGTGTAACTGGTTGAGGGCCAAAGCGTGAAAAAGTTTCCATTTTCATTATCTTTCAACAAGATGCAGTTGAACAAGGACGCCGTAGGCCGCCAGCTGCACCTCATATCAGCCTGTTCACCGCAGTGGCAAGTCTCGGGCGTGTGCTTGGTTTGCTTGCGCGTGCGAATATCACTTCGGCCTGTCGTCAGCAGTTGGCATGGCATTTTGGCAGGGAGCTAAACGACCTGCATGCGTGAAATGCCTTGATTCCCGCCGGTTTTCCAGGTAGATGCAATTGGACAAGGGCGTGTTTCTTATCAAGTAGCATATTTTTGCAGTCGTTTTATTACAGGTATTACTGTAAATGACGCGTTTGGTGTGGTTGCGCTGTCTGGAATCAGTTTCGCTCGGCTGTTGGACTACATGCAGTACTTGACGGTGTGCTAGGGGGGCATCATATTTGAGCATCGGACTTTATTTTTGACAGAAAGTACGTTTTTAAGGGTGGGTTCACGTAGCGTGCATGGATGCCGGTAGTGTGATGTGAACGCTGTCTGGTAGCAGGCACGTATGTGTATAGGCACGTGTGCAGATTTGTGAAGTTTGAGTGTGGGAAGAGGTGGCAGTTTGCTTGCTATAGTTTTGCTGTTATTTGGCTACTACTACTGAAATTTGACGTCAGGGCGCTCCCATATGTCTTTATACGTGCAGCGTAGTGCCTGGTCGGATAAAGATAGGGCGTTTGGGCGCAGGCATGCTCGTTTTCGGGACAGGCAGTGGCATTTTAGGGGGTTCCAGTGAATTGGGAAGGGGATACATTATCAATGCAATACGTCATAGGAGGGAAGAGCGGCCAGCTGACATTTGTTAGGGCACTAGTCCTGTTTTATATATGGTAGATGTGGGGATGGTATAAATGGAGAGGGGTGGGGTGCGGGCTATGGTGCGGCCAACACTAGGAGTGCAAAACAGTGCGGCGCTTGCACAAGAAAACGCGAAATGCGTGGTTTTCGTCTGTAGGGATTAGGCAGTGGAAAATGCGGAACTTGCAGTACAGGCGGATGAATCTGGTTTGGATCAACCTGTGAAGCAGCGTTCTGTTCGGAGGAGGTGTAACTTTTGGATGTGCCAATGACATTCTTTTGAGCTGGTCGTCTCACGGCAAAGTGTTGGTATTGCATTTCAATAACCACAAGAGCCAGATGTGATACAGGGAAGCTGACGTTGTGTGAGTGATTGGAGCTTCTGCGTGCCGCAACTTGCTGTTTATCGTAAACACCCAACAGGACATGACTGGGAGAGGACGCCTAGCCCAGCCAGCCGCCCCTATTTAGAGTTGTTTCTAGAGTAGTGATTGATGCCCAGAACCTGTTTGGTTCGCTTGCCCTCATCAAATCGGGTCTGTCCGCCTATAGGAGTTCATGACGTATTTCTTGTAAAAGGAAGGGGATTTGCATGCACTTAGAAGCAGGTTTAATTGCTGAGCGCAGTTACGGGTACTGTTATGTTTCAGGCTGTATGATGACAGGTGTATATCTGTACATGCACGGGCCCAGTTATATTCATTTAGTGTGTTGGAGGAAAAGCAGGGGGTTGCTTTCATTCACGCGTGGTCTTTCGCAGTATTTTCAGGAGTGGAGTGTTCGGCGATGGGGTGCGCATTTGCGAGACAGATCGTGGCATTATGAACGATGGAACTGGGTATATGGGGCAACACGTGTGCAACGCAGTACGGGGTGGGAGTTACCAGGGACTACGCTGTGATTCGTGCGAAGTATTTAGCTGCATTGGGTGCCAGCTCATTTATTTGTGACTGGTAACTATGAGTAGAGCGGAGAGTGGGGAGTGTGGGCAAGGGGTGACTGCACAGTCAACGCGAATGGCGTACATCGCACCAAGGCACATGCACAAGCCCAGACAAGGCACCTTGGTTCGTGCGCGTCGCGTATCTTCTCCATATCGGAATATTTCGATTCTCGTTGGTCTTCAACGAAATTCGATTGGACGAAGACGCCCCATGCAGGCAGCTGCATCGTGAGGTAAAGCTGTTTTTGGCACAGTTGTGTTCCAGCAAGCCGCAAAAAACATGAGCGCCGTAAGCTGCCTTGTGTATGCGCTTCCTACGTTTTCACCGCATTGACTAGTGTCGATATTGTACTGCAGGAGTGCACGCCGCATCCGTCAAAATGATGCTTGAATTGCTGTCGTTGATATCGCATGTTTTGAGGTTTGCGCGCCAACGTGTACAGGCGCGATATGGGTAAGCTTGCTCTTCCGTTCCATTCACACGGCACATTGTTCAGCATGTCAGATCTGGCCCCAGCGTAGACGGACACTGCTCGGCGGAGTTATGATTGTTGCCACATTCTAGATGGTATGGGAGCAGGCATGGGTCTATTATGCATGCCGGCAGATATATGAAGAGGCAATGTAAGAACAAACCAGAGGTCTCCTTGCTTAGACGGTGCTATTGTTTGGTATATATCTGCTTGGGCGGAGGGTATGTAGCTGCGCTGTGCGCTGTGTGTTCGCGAGATATAGTTCATTACAAACGATGGCAGTGGGCTGGTGAGGCAGTATATGAGCGACGCAGTGCGTAGTACGAGGCAGCTGTAGCTTTACTTTGAACTCATATTGCTCTAGACATTGTATTTTTTGTATCTACTGCGGAGGGATGTTTTGGGGGTGCGATCTGCATTTGCGAGATAGAGTCTGGCGTAACAAAACCAGCGACTTGGTGAGGTGCCAGGGCACTACGTAGTAGGAGAGGGCGGTAGCAAGCAAGTAGCTTGTTTGAAACAGTTTACAGCGGTGACGCCGAAAGCTGCCATCTATTGTGGTAGTTGTTCAACGCCTTGTGATAGTACCGGAGGCTGGGAGATGGCTCACGGCGCCGTAAACACGAATTATTCATGGCCCTTGCACGTAAAAATGAGAAACCAGTTGTTCATGATGTTTCTAGTGGGAAAGGCAGAACAAGGGGGAACCTGCAGGGCAGGCAGCTGCTTCTGGTTTTGAGGGAGTGTTCAAGCTGGTTCTTCCGTTGGGATCATAAAATTTATGAATGCCACTGATGTTTGTCATACGCGGCATCTCAGGGCAAAGTTTTCATCGCCTTCCAGGCCAGAGTCCTGCACATAAGTAGTCTTTCCTTTATATCGTGAGCACTCCCATTGGTCCTCCACGCAGATGCGGTGCGACAAGGACTCCCCGTGCGGCTACCTGCAAAGCCCTGCAGTCGATATATAGCTTGACATTGGTGTGTTTTCCGTCTTGAAAGTCAGCTCTGTCTTCCTTTAGGAGTATATGCATTTGGCGGAGAACATGTTGGCAGCTCAGTATTATCGGCTTTAACCAGGCCCTTCTATCAGACCTTTTTACAGCAGCGGTGTAGAATAAACCAATTTAGCTTTTCATTCCTCAGCCATTGTGTCCAGGTGGTCTGCCACCAGAAGCAAGGGCATCTGCTGGAAACGGTTTCCGGTACACTCGCGTTCCAGATAGTATGGCGGAAGGAAAAAATCTACTATATGTGTGTGAGGCGCAATGTACAACGGTGTCTGAGTTCGTTTTACTTGGAGGGTGCCATTATTTGGTATCAACTGTGGCGGGTGTTTTGAAGCTACGATGTGCATTCGCGAGATAGGGTCTTGCATTACAGTCGGTGTCAGTTGGTTGGTGAGGCAGTTAATGTGCAGCGCAATGCGTACTAGGAGGCAGTTGCGAAACTGCTGTGGCTTGCGTTAACTGAAGAGTAGAAGGGATGCTTGGCGGTAAGGCAGTTGTTCTGTGGCGAACGACAATGGCGAAGAGTGGGCAGCGGGCAACGGCACCGCCACCCAGGACTGTGTAAATACTTATGGCGTTTGCACGGCGGAACGGCTAGGTCGTAGCTCGTATTATAGATATTGGGCAGCAGAGGAGAAGACGGGCAGGCGAAGGAGTCACGTGTTTTGGGTTTGGCGGGATTGGCTGAGCTAGTTGCTGCTCAAAGTGGGTGCCACCTATGAGCGTGTCACCGATTTTCGTTCGAGCGCGATATCTCACGGGAATGTGCTCAGTGCGCACGAATCCAGTAATCACGGTCAAGTCGAAAGGAGAACGTACTGCTGCATGCACATGATGTTTCCTGTACATGTTGAACGTTCTGGATTCCCGTTGGTCTTCTATGAAGATGGGACTGTACAGGGGGTTCTCATGCGGGCAGCTGTATCGTACTGCAGTTGGCGTTGGGCTTGCGGTTGGTCGGGTTGCGCCAGTTGAAGTCTTTTCCAGCTGCAGACAGGAGTATACGCAGCATTTGGCGGTCAGTTAGTGAACATGTATTCACAGGGATAGTGAGGTTATGTGGTGTGCGCGTGTAGTGCTGCATTGTGTTGGAGCCTAGTCCTGCGTTGCGATCGCTAGCTGCGTTCTGCAGGAAGTATGCCGTTAGAAATAGCATCATATGTTTTGCGCATTTCTGGAACCCCTCATGTTTTCGTCTGGTGGATAACAATCACAAGTGTGTTTGGGGTTGTCGTACATTTTCGGTGCTACGGTGCGAGGATAAGGAGCGGTAACTTGTTGTAGGTGAACGGTGCTCCTCGTGGTTTGATGGTCGGAGGCGCTGCACGCAACTGCACATCGAGACATGCATATGCATTCATGGGGCGGTATCTTTGCACTACTAACGATGCGAGTGGATCCGTGCGGCAGTATGTGTGCAGCACAAAACGTGGTGAGATGCAGGGGCGGACAAGGCGGGGATTCGTGTAAAACGCGCAGTAGTATTAGAGGCCACCCCATTAATGAAGGGTCTGCGGAGAACGGGATTACTGAAGGGCGGGCAGAGAGTGACTGCGCAATAACTAGAGTGTTTTACATATTCTTGGCGCTTGCAGACAAGACGCCAGGGCCTGCAGGTGCCCCTCTTATTACTGCATAGCACAGAGAACATCGGACGCCGTGGCGCAGGTATAGTATTCTTGCTCACGAGAAATTGGTTGAGCTGTTGTATTTGGTGAAGGCGCAATTTATGAAAATGCCACTGGCATTTTATTGAGCGGCCTTTCTGGCGGAAAAATGTCTGTAGCACTTTTCATGGAAGCGATATTGGTGCAGTTTTCCTTGCTCCATGCGTACACTATAGCTTTTCCGTCTCCCACAAAACATTTTTGGCCGTTGTTGGTCTCTGGAAAAGGAGCTGCTCGACAAGGAGCCCTCGTGCAAGTAGCTGCACAGCAGTGCACCAACCAAGTAAAAACTTATTACCAACATCGTCGTTGTGCAGCTGTTATTGAGCTCCTAATTGGTGGAGCGCCCTGGCTATTATTAGGTTTGCTAGCTGATATGAATATATACGGAGTATTTGGCGGTGAGCTAGTTCACCTGCGGGTGTGAGCAGCCTGAAGTTGTGCAACACGTGTGGGGAACGTATACAGCATCGATGGGGAAGATCTGAATTTCGCGTTCCGTTGCGGCCATGCTCTGCGTTACACAGGAAGTATGCGCCCATACGGAGCCTCGCCTGTTCGGGAGACACGGGCTGCATTTTGTTTCCACCTCTCTGGTAGGAGGCACGGACGTGTATGGGAACTCGCGCAGATGCTTGCGGTTGCGGTGTGAGAAGACGTGAGGTTGTACTAATGCAACCGCGCTTTTCTCTCATTACCTATTCCCTTGGGGGTGCTTGATCACTGCTGTATGCCTTGGGCGATATCAGGTCCGGGAATGGGTGCTGCAGCTTATGTGCAGCACAAGTTGTCTTAAGGGCAAGCAATGGCTGCGTTGTTGTTTGTTTCAAGTGCTCATTAGTAGTTCTGAAAGCGATTCTGGTGGTGTTGGATGGTAGATGTTCTGCACAGGACGCAAATTTTGAAGGGTGGTGAGCGATGGACTGCTCGACCTACGTGAAGGGTTGGCATATTCGTGGCGCCTGCATACAAGGCAAGGGATCTAGCGCAGGCAGGTATCTCCGGTTTCGTGGATATATTATAGATAAGGCCGCCTCGTGGTAGGTTTTTGGAGGCGCCTTTCCATGGCTGAGAGATATGAACGCGTTGGGGTGTCCCTTGTTTTTGACATGTTGAACAGCGCTTTGATACCCGGCACTTCCGGTTCTAGTTGGTATCCGAACAAAACGGGATTCGAGAAATACACCTCATGCACCCAGGGGCACAACAGTGCAGCTGGAGTGAAGGTTCGGCGGTTCGGCTTGGTTGGCTTGCAGCGGTTGAAATATGGTTTGTCAGGCGTTAGGACGTTACATTGCATTTGGCAGAGAGCTAGTGGATGTGCACGTGTGAGCAGCGTGGAGTTGTGCAGCACGTATAAGGGGCGTTTATGGCATCGGCGAGGCAGAGCAAAATCTCAGGTTGCTATAACGGCCCTCAGCAAGTACGCCTTCCAAAGCACTATGACCTGCTCAGTGCGAGGCCGTTCTTTTCACGGCTTTGGGTGTTGGAATGCAGGCATGGATATATGTGCCGTTTGTGACTTGGTGGGATTGGTGAAGATAGTTGCTGTTCGGGCCGGGTGCGATGTCCGATGGTGTCCCTGATTTTTGCTCGAGCTGAGCATCTCACGGCATGGTGTTGATTGTGCCCCAGTCCAGCAGGCACGGACAACCGAGGAGCGGTCTTTTGCTCTGTGTGCACGTCGTGTTTTCTGTACGCCGTGAACACGCTTGAATTTCTTTTGGTCATCTAGCAGTTCTACGAAGGGTTCCCATTTGGTCAGCTGCCCTGTACTGCAGTTGGTGATACATCTTGTGCTTGGCTTGTGTACCCTTGTTGAAACAAGGTCCATCCGCCGATAGGGGTATACAAAGCACCTGGCGAAGGGCTAGCTGAACTGCATGTGAGCGCACTATGGGTTCATGCCATGTATGTGAGGACGTCTACGCCCTCGATTCGGCGGGGAACCATCTGTCGCGTTGGGGCCTGGCCCCATTCTACTCAGTAGGTATTGCCTGAACAGCAAAGGCATCTGCTGGGAGCGGTTATACGGGTATTGTTTCGTTTCAGATGGTATGACGGCAGACATAAATCCACTATGCATATTTGCAAATATATGGAGCAGTGGAAGAAAGGGTCGGGGTTCGTTTTACTTGAAGGGTCTACATGATGTGCCCATTGACATTGCCACGCTGCAGGCAGTATGTGGGAAGGCATTGAGCTACTATGCATGAGTGCAGATATATGGTAGGGCAGAGTCTAGTAAGGTTGGCATGTTTAGAACTATTGGTGCCAAACGCCTTGTTGTACTGAAGGCCAGCCAAGTTAAGTATGACGGTAGTGGTTCTGTGGACAGCATACATGCCGGAGGGCGGGAGCAGGCAACACAACTCGTATGAGTATTTCTGGCGCTGAGTGGAGCAAATCCAGAGCCCATAGCTCATTGTTTACCTACTGGGCAACAGAAACGAGTGTGGAAGTCGTAGGGCAGGGTGGGGCTGTTGGCTTGAAGATATTAGTTAAGATGTTTTGTGTTAGAAGGAGGTGAATTTTGTGAACGTACCACTGATTTCCATCTGAAGTCTGCGCCCCACAGCTATGTGTTCAAAGCACCCTACGATAGCAGACAGAACCATGCGAGGAACAGGCCGTCTGTCTGTAGGAACAGTATGTTTCATGTCGTTGAGCTCTTACGAAGTAACGACTAGGCAAAACGATTCTGTTTAAATTCGCGCGAACGACTCAGCCTATATGGTTTTTGCGGAGGAGAGTTTACTCAGTATTTGGCGGAGAGGTAGGATAGCAGCATGCGCTGCTGTCGGGGGGTGTGCATTTTGTGTGCAAGCGTTAACGTCCACGATGTGGCGAAGCAGCGTTTAGCGTGGCTATAGCCATTTACTTTCGCCAGAAAGTATGCGCTTAGAAATAAATTGTGTGTAGCTCGACTATGGGTGCTTGTGCGGTGCAGGGTGTCTGATGGCACCAATGGATAAGAATGCGCAAGCATGCAGAATTGTGGTTTCCCAGGGCAACTGAAAGTTGAGCACCTTTTTCCATTGGCGTGCTATTCTCCGATGTCATCCGGATAGGGAAGGGTTGGAACTGCAGTATGCGCAGGCTAAACAGAGTCTGACGTTACAAACGATCTCTGTGAATGTGGTAGAAGGCAGCAGCGATTACGTGGCCATTTGCGCGTAGCGCGTCTGCGGAGAAAGGGGCCCTCGGGGAGCTGCTGCAGCCACCGTTGCCAATTCTCGTCTCCATTCGCACGGTGCCTCCAGGGCCATGTTCGGAACCTGTAGCGAAGGCAGACGCTTAAGCGTCTGCAAGTGCAGTTGCGCAATTGTATGCTTGGAGTGTGTGTACTCTATGGATGGGGTACCGTCGTTCGTGCGAGCTGATCGCCTTCCAAAGGTGTGTAGGTAGCTCCCTTTCATCCTCAAAAGAGGCAAGCAGATTAGATGTTCGATGCGCGTTAGGTATCTTGTATGTCGTAGTGGCTTTCAAATAGCGTTGCTCTTCGAACAGAAAGCGATTTGACTAACAGGTTCCACGCGGACAGGTGCTCTTCCTGCAGTTGGCATTGAGCTTGCATGCTTGATTCGCATGCCCTGGTTGAAATGCGGACTGCATGCGGAAAGCGCGTGCACAGTATTTGGCGGCGAGGTAGCACCTCGCCTTGCCGCGACGTGGAGGCCCCATAGTTGGCTTGCATCGCCTCTCTTCTTTATCCAGCCAATGCGCGCTTAGAAGTAAATGCATATGCCCACTATGGTTTTTCATACCATTACGTTTCAGTTTGTATGATATACGCACGTGTGCAGAGATGAAGTTTGTGTGCGTGTCTACAGCTGGGGTGCGGCGAGGAAAGAGGTGCCTCTCGCGGCGAGTTGCGGCAGAAAGCGCTGCCAATACCGGTTGTCTCCATTCGCGCAGTGTCTGCACAGAAAGATGCGGAACCTGTAAGGAAGGCGGACGCTTATGCTTCTGCAAGTGCATTTGCTCAGTTGCGTGCTTGGAGTGTGTGTACTCTATGGATGGGGTACCGTCGTGTTTGCGAGCTAATCGTCTTCTAAAGGGGCGTATGCAGCTCGCTGTCATCCTCAAAAGTGGCAAGCAGAGTACAGGTTCAATGCGCGTTAGGTATCTAGTATGTCTTAGTGGCTCCAGAAATAACGTTGCTCTTCGAACAGAAAGCGATTTGATTAACAGGTTGCACACAGGGAGGAGCTCTTTCTGCAGCTGGGATTGAGCTTGCATGTTTGATTCGCGTGCCTCGGTTGAAATGTGGTTTGCATGCGGAATGCACGTCCACAGTATTTGGCGGCGAGGTAGCGCCTCGCCTTGCCGCGACGTGGCTGCGCCGTAGCTGCGCTGCGTCCGGTATTTTCTTTAGCCAGAAAATATGCGCTTAGAAGTAATCGCATGTGCTCACCATGGCTTCGCACACCATCGCGTTTCATGTTGTATCGTATACGCATGCGTGCAGAGATGAGGCTGCAGTGTGAGGCGTGCAATCTCGTTGTACTTCAGCGTACCAAAGAAACGCACCGCTGTTATTTGGTGGCAAGAGGTGATTGGGTTGTGCTATATAGGTTTCCTAGAGATAGCGTGGCATTAAAACCAATATGCGTGACGCGCTAGCCATCTTCCGAAGATGTGGGCATAACTCCCTTTCGTGCTCAGAGGTAGCGAGCGGGTTGCGGGGCACCTTGTTCAATGCTTGCTGTGTATCTTGTATGTCTTAATAATTGCTGGGTATCGTTGGTCACCCAGCAAAAGCTTATTTGATAAGAACTATCCACGCGGGCAAGCGCATCGTCATGCGGTTGGTGCTGAGGGTGCACTTTTCGTTTGCGTTCCCTGGTTTAAATACGCTCTGCTTAGTGCGAGAAGTGTACGCAGTATTAGG
>CAJFCZ010000095.1:0-29891 GCA_904066245.1 Eimeria sp. OTU-Y
CTATATATACTATGTGGGAGCACTGGCTCGCAAGCGCGCTTCTATCTAGAATGCTCACCTCCGTAAGTTGCAGGTACTCGGCAAATGTGCTGCTTGCTATCCACTCTCTCGCCTTGCGGTCGTAAAACTGTTTAGTAGAAGCTAGAAGCAAGTCCTCCAACTCACGCTGGTACAGACCTAAGCCCTCATCTTCAGGGTCAAGGCCAATGTACATGCATACCAGCTGCGCTACACTCTCCTCATCAAGAGATTCTCCTGCGACAGGTGCACTCAACTAAGCATGCTTCTTTTCGTACTGACCTAACCAATGCAGGCAACAACCCAGGGCACCGCTTCGGGTAGCCTGAGTGAAGCGACTTGTAACGACGGATTATTGGGTACCAATGGCCTACCTTCCCGCTGACGCCGAATCGCCTCTTCAATTGCAGCCGATACCGGCTGCTTCACTCGTTCAAAAACCTGAAAGGGTTCAGAACGCGCCCAAGCACGGGTAGAATGAATGGCCCACAAAACAGACTGAGCATAGGCGGGCTAGCCAGGAGAGTGTGTCTGCTGGAGGCTGAGCCGCAGCTTACATGGTCTTTGAAAATTGCAATCCCTCTCTTCACAAGGGGCGCCTCCATGTACATCTTGACGTAGTAACGGTCTAAATATGCGAAGAACTTTTGTAGCCACTTCACTAATGTGCGGTGATTTTCCCAACGGCAGAGCAACTCTTCTAAAAGATCGGAGCCTCTCCTATTTTCCAGAGAGGGCAGGACCTGAACACAGAGGGGACGACGAACACGGCATTCATCTTCACGGCATTGGCAATCATATCCCTATATGTACAACAAACCCCATAACACACGTTGAATGAAACACACAAGTTTATCTGTGACTACTGGAAATTTTGACAAGGAAGCCAGAAGCCACAAACTCTGTCGTTTCCATATGCCGGCCCTTCTGAAAGTGCGGCGCCCTACCGTAGAGTGGACGTAGCGAACGATAGAATCTCCATAGAGCTGATACAGATCTTGCGAGAAATTGTATGGAGACCGCTGTGTGCACATCGTGTAGACCATCCTGCATCAATCGCTCAGCCAAATCGTACATTGGACGGCTGCCTAGTTGATCCACGTTAGGACGGCATGACACATATAGTGCAGGAGGCACTCCGTTAGCTAAAGCTCAGTCGCTCCTGGTACTGAATGTTTCGAGCGTCTTTTCTGTCAAAACATACAGGGACTAATGCGCCCACAATTCGTGAATACACTGGCAAACTTGCGAGCACACAAAGGACTGGCTGCCCCCTTACGTGTATATTGCGGCGTAATCCTCGTTGGACACCACGCAAACACGCTTAGTGGTATGGCCTCGCTCTGGTCGCTGCTCCAGGAACCGCTGGACCTTTTCAATTCCCTGGAGACGCAGTTTGGTCCACCCCTCCTCCAAGGTCACCAGCTCCCCGTGGCCCTCCATCCCCGCTATTCGCGCTTGCGCACGACGTCAGTCGTACGGTGAGTTGTTAATACAAATACTCACAACACGCTTATAGGCACTAGCGTCGTAGCGGCCTCTGCCTCCAGGACAACTACGGGACAGCACCGACTGCAATGCCACGTTGCCGTGTGGAAGGCGCCAATGCAAGCAAGCCCCTGCTTACGGCAGCCATGAGCCAGTATTGACAACGTCAGGAAGAAGTTGTCGCTTTCCCAAATGTATCCGTCTTCCTATATCGCTTGCAGCAACACTGGTCGCCGCTAAGTCATCGTCGTGGTGCTCCTGGGGATTCCTATAGACTTCCAGAGCTGGCAGAAAGTACCTTCACACTTGTTTCAATACTACAGGCAGTTTTGCAACAAATGCAGCTAATGTAGAGCTGAGTTGTGGGAAAGTTTTGCATTGAGGCCCTTGCATGCCGTCCTGCACATTGGCAGGCCCGGCGGCGGCAGCCCAAGTACGCTAAAGCTTGAACCGTATTGTTCTAGCCAGGCAACAACCAAAAAAAGATTACTAAATGAATTCTGAGTAATAGAAAGCCCCCCTTCTTTTCGAATATAGTAATGTGGCACGCTTCCAAGCTCGTCTACACTGCTTGCAGCCCACGTGATACATATGTAGCATGCTCTATGGGAGGTTGGTACATCTGTCTCTACTTGCCTGGACTGACTATGGATTGCCAGGTAAGTGTTTATCGCTTGACTCCAATGTTATTGCATGCAGCAAAGGGGGCGTGGTCCTGATTACATATTAGTCGGTTTTGCAGCACTAGCTGCGGCAAACTGCGTAGCAAATCTAATGCCGCCCATCTTGCATGGCGCCGAAGCCCTCAGGCAGGTGTAACTATGCGGCCTGGGGCTGAACGGGAGGTCAGCTGGTCTTTAGGTACCTCTTGGGAATACACACCTCGAGCATTTTTCCTACTATAGCTCATGACGGTTCTTGCGTAAGCAAGGACCCGCAAGGCTCATCGAGGCAGGTGCGAGCAACGAACATCGTCCCAAAGCAGGGCAGCCTGCTGCACAATAGTGATTATTAGCCAATGATTGTTGTTGGTGATATATGCTATCTTAGGTGTGGAACGGGCAATATCACTATGGTACGGAACTCTACTGCCGGCAAATTCACATCGAGGCGATCCTATCTATGCCTTGGGTGGCCTAGTTGAGCGCGTAAATGCGCCCCCCTGACGACACTATCAAGGTCTAGGGGCCAAGAAGAGATGAGCGTGTGCACCACTCAGCTCTACCAACAGCATTTGCACCCTCTACGGTAAGGGGAGGGGGAGGAATGCGGCAAAAATGATGGAGATTCCTACTGAGCGCAGAGGCGATGCGGGAAATAAAGGAGTGATGCATGCACTCCATTGTAGCGGTCTTCCGAAGACCGAGGCCATTGCAAGTTGGATCAAATTCACCCGCGACGAACAGCAGGAGTGGGCACCCTTGCAGGGACAGCTCTCAGATTCACTAAAAAGCATGAAGCTCCCAGCGCGTGAGCCACCGGTTGCCTGCCCATTCCAAAGTATCCCATTCATTTCCTGAGCAGCCCCAAGCTGTGTTCCACTGCACTGGCGAGGCCCCCCACGTAGATGAAAAAAATCCGCCTGCAAGCAGACCAACTGCTGCAAAAAGGCACGATTCAACTTTTGCCTAGTTCGCGTCAACACTTCTGTTAGCAAAGAATGAGGAAAGACGAAGCATCTGCGTCGACCTCCAGCTTCTCAACAAAGTGACGGCGAATCACAAATCTCCGGTGCAGAATCCGCGAAGCCCCCAGTCGTTTGCATTCTTCAGCAGTATATTCATTACTTGACGTTTCCAGTGCTCGTGCCACCGCATTTCGAGAGGCCTATCTTCCAAACAGCCGGCATCAGTGGTGTACCAGTTGGGGTGATGCCATCTAAGCAGGCCAAATACTCGAATAACAATCAAATAACTACTTGTGGCTCACAGTGTTTCACGGGAGGAAAGCAGGAGCATCCAGTACGTGGAAAGGAGCTCTATTGTCTGGTGGGGAGTAAAAAAGTTCTGAAATTACTTATTTGGCAGGCACTCCATTCAAGCCGATTGTCAATTCCTGATATCGCTGACAAAGAGTTTTCAAGACTATGAAAGAACTGTTGGATGGCCTTGTCGGCTAATGCAGTAGGGCTTCACAGTCACACGCATCAAGGGTCTCACCGACGCGGCCGCTGGTGCACGCTCTCGGCGCCCTACATCTCAGGTACAGCTTTCGGAGGTCTCTATGTCCTGCGAAGATCTCCGTTCCGTTCTTGGTATTCCTTGGATACTCACACGCCTGCGGCTCTGGCTAAGCTCAGCAAAGGTCAAGGGGTCAACAGTACATCTTCTGTGGCATCCTCTTGTGGTACTAGACAAAGAGTGGGCACCGCCAACACTTGTACGTTCTAGCTTCGCTTTAAACAGATGTTTTACTCAAAATGTGGGATCATGCCTTAGCGGGGCATGGTGGGCAAAGTACCGCAGCGGACCGAGTCGTAACACCCTTTCTCCGGCCTAGGATATTCGCCTCAGTCGGTAAATATGCCTTCACTTTTCCGGACTGCTAGCAGCAAAACCCGTAGAAAGCCCTCAAGTTCGAATTCTTGCAGAGTCTTCCTATTCGCAAACGGATATAGACGTGCATTTCAGCGGATTCTGCACCTGATTTAGCATCTGTTACAGGCCGGCTGCGATAGCATCTACGTTGCCCTAGGTAGACAGGGGATTGGCGGGAGCCACCGAGCGCTGTTCATTACAATCTACAGTGTGGTGGACCTTGGGCTGGACAGCCCCGAAGCGCTTAACACCCAGCCGTGTTAATCTTCTGCCCCGGCATAACTCGCCGGCTCCCCTTGTCGGTTTGTGTATGCTGTTCCTTTTGCTTGCTTAAATTCCTTCGTATTTTCCCCCTAGTGACCGTTTTGTAACGTGCCCCCATTGACAGTTGGGCTAGTTGTAGAGCCCTTCGCTGCAACGGAACTCATCGGATTTGGCTTGATTTCCAGCAGGTTATGTAGAATGGATCTTATCTACACTGCCCTTTACGAAGAGCCGCTCGTATCTCCCCTTCCATTTGCTCTCAGAGGGTATCATAACCTCAATTGCGATATACTCCCTTCTTTATACCAAAAGCTAGCTCGGCACCGCCGCCCACTAGAGGTCCAAAGTGCAGAGTCCAGTAGTACGACTTCCCCCGCCGCTGACCACAAGGAATGACAACCTGTGGGGTGGCGTAACCTCAAGCCTTGTCTTTCACTAAACTGTGATGCCTGCTACGAACAGCATGTCGACCGGCATGGTATAGGACGTCAATGCTGAGCAGTGGCTACGCTGCGGAGTCAGTCAGTATCTACGAGCCACGAGTGGGCAGCGCTGACAAATCAGGCATGCATTAGCATTGAGTGTTGGCTGCCCCTTCCTCACATTTTTTTCTTGTTCTTTCCGCTTTTCTGGATATTTCGGGTTCACATGACACATGAGGGCATGTGTTCTTTCAGAAGCGGTGAAATAGATGTAGCATGCCCTGCCGGACTTTAGTGCCTCTGTCCTCACTCGCTCACAGAGTGACTGTGGACTGCCAGGTACGTGCATATCAAATGGCTACACGGTTAGTACAAGCAGGAAAGGAAGCTTGTTTCTGACTGCATATTAGCCTTATTTCCAGCACTAGTTGCGGCAAGGTGCGTTGCAACCTCTGAGGCCTCTTCATCCCGCACCGGCAAGGCGCTTACGCAGGTCTGCCTAAGGTCCCCTGGGGGTGGACGGGAGATCAGCTGTCGCTAGGACAGTGTTCGAACCATCCGCTTGACTACTTTGGCTATATTTGCACTGGCATTCAGGCTGGCTACTGAGAGTCAGCCAAGTACTTAGCAGTTGCTGACAGTAGTACTGCACGCATCCAAAGGAAACCTATGTACGGGTGCAAGTGTTGTTGCCTCGCCAGAGGAACTGCAGTTCGGCTTGTTGAAACACACAGCAAGTGCCCCCAGTTCGTTTCAGGGACACGATCCTACTGCAGTGTGCCCCGTATTCCTGGGGACTGACAGGAAGAGAGAGGCCAGCTGTGAGAACCACCAGTGTGCATGATAACTAGGAGTTTTGGTTCCTAGGGATATCAGGGCCCTAGGGTACTGGAACCCACCTTCCCCAGTGGGTGCACCGAGTAGTAACTCCAGCTCCTCGGTTTGTGCCCAAAAGGAAAAAAAAACCGCAAGCAGCACCCACTAATGAATTTCAGGTAGGGTCTGCAGCCCCCTCACGATACTGCAGCAAAACTGGGGGGCAATGAAACCTACTGGTGAGCGAGCGCTCAGTCCTCCTTCAGTCCAGACCATGCTTTAGAACATATTAAAACATAAAGCCGCCTTCAAAAAAACCTAACACTTTCTTAAAAAGGGACTGTTTAATACATTGTATTGAGCGGCTCTCTTCTGTGGGGCTGCTCGCAAGGTCCGCACTGCACTGAGAACGTGCCGGCGAACATCTCCGGTCTCGCTGACACAAGAAGACTATTGCTGAGGTCAACAATGTTCAAAATACATTCCTAACCAGTAAATAAGCAGAACAATGCCTTCGAGATACTTCGTCGTTCTCTGTCAAAAGAAAAGAATGTCCCGTTATCCCCACTCTCCCCGGGGCAGCGGCACAGGGACTGGGGCTGGGAAGGGGAGACGATCTCGCATGTATCGCAACATATTGTTACACTAAGTGTCACGACACTTTTAGTTGTAGTCAAAACAATGCACTTTTTTATAGCATTTAATCTGTAGGGAACTTTTTTGAATGCTTACTCAATAGGTCACAGCTAAAACCTACCTCAGTACACTTTAGTAGGTCTCTTGCGAGCGCGGCAAATTGCTGCATTAGCATGGATGCCGTGATTGTTGTGAAAGTTCGAGGCATTTAAAAGATGCCTTTTGAATACTCCAGCCATGTCACCGTTGGAATGGGTGTCTACCAGTATCTGCCCCACAACGGGAGGGCTACCAAAATATCGTGATGCTTGTCCAGCGTGACGGGATCCCCGTCACGCTCGACAAGCATCACGATACCATCGAGGGGACATAATCTCACTAAGAATGCTTCCGCTATTGCCAACGGAAGAAATATGACAGGCAACCCAATGTGAAGGCAGTACAAGAGTTCCTAGCTCTCCTCGAGGCGTACTTCGTCTTTAAGTTGCACTCTATAGGCTGCGATTGCTATCCGAATCATAGTTTTAACAACAAGAGGCACGCAACTGATGGCTGTATCTGAGGACGGATATTATTTATTTTTTCTGGAGATTGTCCAGCCTAGGAAAGTTTCTCAGCATGCGCTGCTATGTAAGTTTAATTGCAAGTGGACACGGGAGCGGGAAGTGGTAGGAGCAAGAACGCTACACAAGGGAAGCTATCTGAGCAGCAGCGAGAGGCATCTCTCTGCGGGCGCGCTTTAACTGCCAGGCCTGCCTCAGCTATGAATCTAAGGCGTAAATGCTCAACTATGACCTTTAGAAACAGTTGCAGAGGTGACGAGGCTCAAGTTGTCCACTTGCTGTTGCTTCATCTGTTCTATTCTTTGAGAAACTGTTGGTGCTGTCACTGCGGGCACTGTTCCTTCTGGCTGCCCTTGATGCCTCAAGAAGGATGCCATAGCATTGGATTTGTTGCAGCGGCTCCAGCTACTTTTAACGGGGGTAGGTCCATTCTCTCTTTTCGAGTCAACGGCAGCCTGTCACGACAGGGCATATACAAAGAAAGTCCCATTGCCTACTATTCTGCTTGTACTCATACGCTCCTCGGCGCTGGGTTATAAGAGGCCACTTAGGAATGAAGGTACATCGGAGGTGCGTACGAAGTCCCGTGAATCCTTTTCTGTACTGTACTTACCTGGGCCGTTTGTTTGAGAGATGTGATGAAACTGCATGACATCTTTTTATTCGCGATCCTTACTCTACAGAATTTAAAGTCAAGGACCAAGTCATAGTTGTTGTTAACTGCGTCCAACAAAAAGCGCATCGAGTTGAGGCAGGTTTCTAGGAAACGCAAGTGGACAAACAGCCTAAGGTAGGACGATTCAAAGTTATGACAGTACCCAATATTGCAATTGCTACCCGTTGACAATGCTGAAGTGCCCAATTGTGCGTTTTCCCCTGACGGCTTGGGATCTTACAAGGTAACAGACGGATAATCAAGGCAGATCATGGAATTTCGCTTTACTTCACTTACTCAGCTGCGGTATTGCAGAGAAGAATGCTCGCAATGCCGACGCCACTACGGCGGTTTCTAGGTAGCATGCAGCTCCTATCGGAACTGGATTCAAAAATCTTTCCAAAAATTCGGTAACCAGTAGTCATGCAGATACATACGCAGTATGCAAAGGCACCCATTAACTGTGGGATCACAATATTTTAAGAAATATACATTAGAATAGGTGTAGTAGTTTGCTCATGTGTATATACGGTGTCTTTCTGAAGTGTTGCAGGGTATGCTGCTACGCAGATATCTAGGGAAAACAATGCCCGGAAAGTGTCCTGCTGTGGACAGGTGCAATTTATAGTTCCCACTTCATATTCTTTGTTTGGAAAATCGAGCCTTTGTTGTGATTCTTCTCCAGCATATTTGTAGTAGGCTGTCTGTGAACCTCTGCGGCTAGCTCGGCGGCCATGACGAAGCGAGGCTCCACAGACTCAGCCTCCTTGCCTACATGGTTTAGCTCAGGTATGAAGGGGGGAAGCTGGTGCACTGTTCTCTCAAAAGTAAAGGAACCTGAATGCAAATATGAGTTCTGCAATGCTGAGCTGTCTTTCGAAATGGACTTCAGGCTCCGTACACCATTTGTAATGTTGATGCCCTGGCATGATCATAGTAAACAACCCATGCATACGCGCGATGCACAGTTGAACAGGCGGCAACTTTTTTCAACGAGTTCCAGTCGGCGCGTGTTCGCGGCTTCTATGAGATTCTGTGACGGGAGATTGCTGCAGCTAAAAAAAACTCACCGAAACCTTTTGCAGTTACTCCGTTGCCTTGTTGGAGCTGCTGCTTGATCCAATCACACATGCAGTCCCAAATTAGTAGAAGCTGGCTCCTTGGGTCAAGAGGTAACAAGTCCCGGTCAGTGCGTTCTGCTCGCAAGTAAGCGCTTTGGGCAGACCCTCCTTAGGGTCTTTCTAAGGATAATTCAGATTGTTCAGCATAGCGTTATGGCTGCTTTCAGAAAAAGGCTGAGTAAGCCTATGAATGCTCAGCATATAAGGTAAGGATGCCTCGCCTTACCGTGCGTAAAGTTGTGAGGACCAGGATACGCACTGGGGACGTCCAGAATGTGCTCCGCAACTCCAGTGACTACGTCGCATTCGCCACGGTTGTCAATGATAAAGTCAAACAATATGCCGTTTTGGTTGGTGCAAAAATCTAGCTGTTAAGAGTATTTCCATAGTTGGCTGCTTACTTAGAACTGGCGCCATGATATGGTCCAGGTGAGCGGATATCACGAGTTCAGTGAGAAAATCCTCACACAGAACTGTTTACGACTTTTTCGGAATATTTTCCAAAGCCCATGGGTTGGAGTCCCGCAGCAGCTCTCCTTCGATTCCCAGGGATGCTTAAGAAACAGGTTGGTTGCACGTTGTTTCGCCCTCTTGGAATAATACGCCTATCGGGCCTCTGAAGAAAATATGTTCTGGGATTCCTTTTCTTCAATTTGCCGAAGTCGCCTTCCTTAAGTGCACCGCGTCCTCAAGAGCCTCCCATATATTGAAATCATTGAGCAGCCTCCTTTCAAGAGGAGCTAAGAGCCTGCACAGTTTTCAGCAGAGCACTCGTTTTGTTCCGGCACTAAAATGAATCCAGCGGCTAGCTAGTCAAAGTACGCACTCCTTGACCAGGAGGGGCCCATTTGAGCCCATCTGGATTCACATGCTTGGCAGTGAAATGAATTTTGGATCCCGAACCTCTTGCACTTGAATCGTTTATGTTCCTGAGAAGAAAGCTTTGGCATGATTTCGAGTAGCATAGTGGTCCACGCAACTTGCCATGCACGGGATTAGCTTAGTGCCTGCTTCCTGTTACCGAATAAACGCTCATTATGGAAGACGGGGTAACTATTTTGCTAAATCTTAGGTGGAAAGAAAGCGCCAACTCTTACTACCGGAAGTAAGGTGGAGCCTTGCTATTCGTTACGCTCGCCGAAAGTGTCGGGTCAACGCATACTTGTTGTTAATGAACGCGTTAATATTGCTATAGCAGCGAACTACAACTATTTGTTTATTTTATGCCACAATAATGTAAGAAGGCAGCATCGCGTCCCCTAGTTGCTTGGAAGACATTCGCTTCCAAATTCAATGTAAAGCGCATGCATCTGGGTTCTAGCCCCATGGGCAGTGCATGCATCTGGCGGGCAGCCCCATGTTCCGTGCAGGAAGAGGGTTAATGATCCAACGTAAAACAAGCGAAAATTCTTAATGAGTTACTTTCAACTGCATATTCTTCCTGTTGATACTGAATACCGTCTAGATGTTGCTCTCGGTTAGTTAGGCGTCCCGTTTCCTGTATTGATGGAGGACAAGAATTCTCTCCTAATACACTTTTGGTGGCACGGCCTTTTTTTCACCAGCCTACAGCGCTTCAACAACTTCAACTTTATCCAAGGGTTACGTCCTCCCCAAATGGGCGCCTCGTCCGATGTTGGCTTTCCCAGGAGGCCTTCATGACTTTTGATTTGCAGCGTGCAACAAAACACTCTGCAGGGCCTTGACTATTTTAAAGGAGGTTCTTGCAGAGTTGCCCGTCTTTCTCAGTTCAAACGAATCTACACTAGCTGGCGTTTTCCCTGAAGATGTTTGCCAACGCCTTACAATCGGGCTTCATATCAATTCTCTACAGCATCGGGTCCTTCTAAGCAATTTCACTATGCAGATCTCTCCAAAACGTTCGGCCAATATCGAGCTTAGACTGAGCGAACTAGTTGGAATAACTAGCTAACATGAGCAGTAAAAAACACAATCATTTTAGGCTCACACGCAAAGGAAGGCCTGGTAGTGGTAATCCGGTTTAGCTGTGCTAAAACATTTTCATCGAGGAACTGCATTTGCGAGAGCGATAGCAATTTTAGGAAATAAAGAAGTGGGCACTTTAAGTGAGGTTGTGAAGTTGATTCTGCCTACGCGTTTTGAAGACCCACAGAGCTATGGCTCACACTAGCGATACGATACCGTTGGATTAGCTGGGGAGCGCTGTAGGCTGCGTAGGGTCCGGTACATGTGGGCGTTTGAGCCCTACCTAGAATAGCAAGGCAGAAAGCAGTGGCATTTCTTCGAACGAGTGCTTCTTTTGCAGGTCGCAGCCTCTGCAGCTGTGGGACAAAGCTGTCCAAAATGGCCACATTAAGAGGGTGACCGATGAAGAAATTCAGTCCTTTGTAATTGAAATCCTTGGTGCAAACGTGTCCACGACCTATATAACGTGCCCACTAAACAGGATATCACTTGGCATCAAGCTACCTATTCTCGTCATGATTGTCAAAAATGTGAGCCTCTGTATATTTTAAAGACAGTCTCAGGTGATTCAAAGTTGAAACAATTTAGGATGTATGTCCTATGTATCAATGCGTTCCAGCACCCTCATAAGTGCAATACAATCTATGTTGCTTCAGTGAAAATTGCATATGCTGAATTTGACAGCCGAATGACGTAGAACACCGCACGTTTTTACCGCCTTACCGGCTTCCGAGTGCCTGCAGTGGCTATGACGCTCTAGAGAAAGAGTGGCAAGGTAGTAAAAGGGTAACTGCTATTCGTTCAGTAAAAACTAATCACTGAACGACCTTTGGGCCTCTCTCTGTCTCAGATGAAAAAATACTTTACATTCGAAGTACAGGTTCTTGACGATCAAAATGTCCGGAGACGATTTCGGGCTTCAAACTATCAAGTGGGTTACCACTCGCCGAAACAATGAATTTTTAGCTCCTATATCTTAGCCAAGCGTACCAGATTTATGCATGCCTTTGAAGCACTCTTTGCCAGCGATTGCGAACACTGTAGCGATGAATATGCAACAAGTGGCCACAAACCCGTGACAGCAGCTGTGTTTATTTGTCTGCAGAGCGCAACCAGGGTCCAGCCCTTCGTCTGCACAATGCCGCTTCGACTAGACGAAGGGTGGAATCAGGTGCAGTTTAACCTGGCAGATTTTACACGAAGGGCATATGGGACGAATTTCGTGGAGTGCATCAAAATGCAACTGCATGCCAACTGCCGAGTCCGAAGAATATTTTTCTCCGATAAACTCTACGCTGAAGACGAGCTTCCCCCGGAGTACAAACTCTTCATTCCAAGCGGCAGGCAGTGACTTTGTGGCTCACTAAGGGATTTGGAATAAAGCAATTGCAAAAACTCATATGCTCCACGCAAGATGCTTGCTTCTCAAATTAAGACAAGCCAAAAATTGATGTTTCCACCGTTTTTCACGGAAAAACCTACTTGTTGTCAGCGGTCCTGAAGGATTTAGCGGGGATGCAGGAAACTTGAGGGGCTTTTAAAGGCGCATACCGAAAAGAGGCATTGGGAACGTGCTGACGCATCGCCGTGTCACAGAAGAAGCAACATGAAACATTTACAGGAAATTCCATTTTCTGGGGAAAATAGAGGATGATTTGAAGCCTGATCTTGCTGCCTACAAGCAATATTGAGTTGCCCAGTACCCAACGACTTACGATGCACCATAGCCCATATCAGGCCACCCGTCAGGGCTTGCGGCAACTCCGCAAGGACGCGAATGAGCTTAGCACTGTGATGGCTTAATACTGTGAATGTGATAAGCCCTCATCATTTGCCTGAACCTATGTTGCAGCTGGTATGCCGTTTATGGCTATTTGTGACCGGCCTGAGTGGCAGGACATCTGGCGGGGAAGCTCCAGTTTTCTTCATCAGAGACCGCAAGGTTGTCATAGCGCGCTAACGAGCCTCTGCTAAATGGCGATCCGCAACATACGGTGATGTTCCCTAATCGACTTCTTGCTCATATATACCTCGCTATGACCATCCGTATACTGCAATATGCCGGCGCATATAAGCCAAACAGACAGACGCTTTCCTTCTCATCAGACTCTGCAGCCTTAGGAACCTTGTTATCTTTTCTACTTCGTCTACCTCATTCAACTGCCTCTGCTACCTTGCAAATAACGTAAAGAGAGAACTAAATTCAAGCTTGTTTTGAGCACACTTTAAAGTAAAAATGCAGCAAGCAATGCCTAGGGCGGTGATAGGAAGATACGACTTGTTGTGTACTTGAGCACCCCGTGAATTCTCTACCACAAGCTCTCCGAATTTGTCTAAGGAACATTCGCTTTGTCTTACTAGGCAGCCTTTACGCCAGTGAACATGCCCGGCAATCTCTACAGCGACACTAAACGCAGGAAAGAATGCTTGCTTGCACTTGCATGTGAAGTTAGTCTGCCTCATTAGTTGCAAGGAGATATGGTGCAAACCCACCTGGAGCAGCTTCCTCTCGCGGACTTCCTCCCTCTAGCCTGGGGACACCAAGACGCTTGAAAACAAGGAACGGAGGTTATTAGTGGACTGAAATC
This sequence comes from Eimeria sp. OTU-Y, assembly GCA_904066245.1. Lineage (NCBI taxonomy): Eukaryota > Apicomplexa > Conoidasida > Eucoccidiorida > Eimeriidae > Eimeria > Eimeria sp. OTU-Y. The sequence goes on from CAJFCZ010000095.1 coordinate 13,056, forward strand.
CAGTGGTGGAAGCGAAGTTTCTACATAATCGATTCGCATCAGGGGTGCCAACGGGAGAGAGGCAAACAGTTGCCGGCCGGCCCGCACAGACAGAATTAAGACGTGCAGGCCTTAGTCCCGCCGAAACGATAGAGTGCTTCTGCACAAAAGGGAGAAAACCGCCTGTCGTACAGCCCTAGCTGAGCAACTATAGTGCAGACCACTGCAGTTAGGCTATCCTCCAATGGGAACACAACAGAAACAGGGGGATAGAGGAGAAAAGGAAAGCCACTGATAGATGGATAGAAACATGCAGTCGCAGGGCCCATATATTGTGGAATGCAGTAGGAAGCGCTACTGTGACACATGCGAATCTCTTTTAGAGGCAGAAAGTAGAAACTAGAAGGTTTCTAAGCACATAAATGCAAAAGTATAATAAATATATGAAATTAATGGAAAATAATAAGGTCCATGTTGACGGCCAGGAGCATCTCTGCACATTCATTGCTGTGGAGAAGTGCAAACAGCCCTTGTTCTTCATAGAATGAAGATTAAAGGGAGATAATAAAACGACAAATGCAATCACCCTCGCTGATATAGTCAAAACTCATTGCCCTCCTTAGTGGTTCCAGCAACAGCAAGAACGGAACTCGGGGAGCACTTAGGCAACTTAAGCGCCCGACAGGAACTACCCAGAGTTGGAGCCCGTGGATATTGAGGCTGCTATTGCCTGCCCCCTTCAGAAACGAGTTGGAAGCGGTGCGTGGCAACAGCCAGCGAATTTGGTGCCCGTGGAGCCAGGAGGACGCACCGAGAAGTGCATCTGCTCCTGTTGTAATATATCAGGTCATGCAGTTGAAGGTGGAGGCAATCGAAAAGGGCTAAGAGACAGAAACCAATGCTTTAACCAGAAACACCCTTATGGACACGGGAAACGATGCCCAGGCCCCCACACCTTAGGGAAGCTTATCGCCATGGGGATCTCAGGGCGCTCGGGTACTGAACCCCATCCACACCAATGAGTGCACCGATCAGTACCTTCTGCTTCGCAACTTGTGCTTCAAACGAGAACACAGACGCAAGCATCGCTCTCTAATGAATTCAGGTCCCTAACCTCTAACATGACGTGGTGGCACGGGACTAGGACGAAGGGAGTAACTGCAGACAAAAGAAAGCTGCTGATAGGAGATTCCCAGTCCCCCTTCTTCCCACGCCCTATTTCCCATCCATATCTTGCTTTAGAACACGTTAGTAGGTAAAGGATACCTTTTCGAGAGCACATGCTTCCTTAGGTCCAGGAAGAATAATACTAAATTCCGACTATACGTTCTTGTGGGGCGCATCCCTAGGTCCCGCTGCAGTGTATACCCGGCCTGTGAGCAACTCCCCGCTCGGATATACTCTAGCGCCTGCAAGCTAAACCCTGTCTCGCAGCCTCCAGCTGCTATTACTGATATTCAGAAGGCTCATTCCCACACCTAATGCGACAGGGCACATGGGGTAAATGTAATATTGTTGTTTTCTCCGTACGAAGACTGTTCTGTCTAATCCTCACTCGTCCTGGCACAGTGACCCACGGGATTTGGACTGGGGAAGAGGAAGCGGCTGGGTGTGAGTTGCAACGTCTTGCTTGACGGAGTGCAACAAGATGTTGCAACTCACTTGTGCTCCACCTTTTAAACGTTTTAGGCATTGATGATGTAATCCCGCAATTACATCCGTCTGCTTGTGTTGAGAAAACACGCACCGGGCGCAACCAGCACGGCAAAACTGCCAGATCGGCCATGTTGCCTTGACTGTAGTGAACACTCACTACAAGCATGCACCCCCGTGACGACACTGTCGAGGCCTATGCGTCAGGAAGCGATGGAAAAGAGTACCTTAGAGCGTTCCCAACGGGATTTGCTTCCTTGTAGTGATATAAATAACAGCAGTCCAAGGTGGAAAGGAGCTAGGAGCATCACAACAGAAGTTATCGCAGCTGAAGGAATACCTCTGATATGCATTAAATAACAGAGAGCTACTGGAGCGGCGGCCGCCCGCGGCATGCCCAATGCGTCGCGTCTAACGCATTCCGGGAGGAACCGCAGGCTGTGTTCCAAGGTATTGGAGATATTCACATATTGAAGAGAAGACCTAGCTGCATGCAGAGGGACTGCTCCTAGAAGGCCAAGTGTTAACGTCAGCTAGCGTGGCTCGACACAAATTGGTGTTGGCAAAGAAAAAGGGCTGACGGCGACACATAAGCGAACCGTCGCGCCCCTGTGCCCCTGAATGAAATAGCAGCGAGACAGAAGTTTCCGGTGCGTAGAGTGGAAGAAACTCTCGATCTCTTGCAGAAATCAGCAGTATATTCGTCATTTGACTTGGCTGAGGTGCTTTTACGGATCCCAATACATCCCGAACGACAGGCACAAGCCTGCGTTCCATACCTGCACCCGCAAACTGGGGCGCACGTGTACGCCTTTGAAGCTGACGAACGCACGTGACAGACTGCATCGACAGGCCAACTACGCTTACTTGGGGCCAATGAACAAGGGTAAGAAGATTATTTAGACGGCTGGTTCGCTTGTGTTCACCCAGGCGTGTGCGGCGTGTTTTGAAATTGCTATACGAGAAGCTGTGGTTGGTAAAAGAAGTGTTCATTTGCGATGCGAAGAGCCATTATCCTATTGTTTAGTTCTTCTGCAGCAGGAGTCCAAACAGATCCGGCAGCTACAGGGATTATGCGGACGCGTCCGCTAAACTCGCGCGGGCGTTCAGCAGTCCATCAGTTTCGCATGGTACTACAGAAGCTGCATTCCCGGATTTGACAGTTTGTACATCGAGTGTATTATCAACAGTGCCTGCTACGAACAGTTGAGCGTATCCCTTCTTCTTCTGTCAACACTCGGAGGCTAGTTTCTCCTTTGTTGCGATCAGCGCTTCTCATTTAACGTATAGGTAACTCGGTAGCGGCCCCGACTGCAGCTTGAATTTTCCATATTTTGGGAAGGGGCATGTTGGGGCTCCCCCGGAGGTTCCTCACCTGGAGAAACAGCCTACGTGACGCCAGTGGGCTCAGCTCTTAGTCACCACTTGTGCTATTTCAGGGAATAGAGGAGGGCACTTGTGGGTCCATCTGCCTGCAGATCAAGTATGGATTTCCAGGTACTTACTTATCAATTGTCCACAGTGTTAGCGGATGCAGCAAAAGGGTCTGCGTTGCTGTGCTGCCTTGAAATGCTAGTTGCGGCAAGGTGCTCTGCAACTCATCTCAGCCCGTCTCCTCTGGCAACTGTACTAAGCCCATATCCTGGTTTATCTAGAGGACCCGGAGCAAGCTGGGAGGTCATCTGCTTTTCAAGAAGCCTTTGGCAACCCTCATCCTAGGTATTTTGAATCGATTTCAGCTTATGGCATTCCTTTGATAAGATCAAGGACCCTCGCTACGGATGTGGTACAATTTCCAAAGTCCGCTTGATAATGCAACCGAAGCAACGTGGCCGACCTCAGCATACGCCTCACAGGGTGCTATATTATGTCCAGTACAGGTTATTTTCAGTGAACCACACTTGCCTAGGAGGTACACATTCCTGGGCTATCTTTTAAGGGGAACCTGTCACGAAATGCAGGCGACTCTTCGGATCCGTCGTCAGATTGTCAGGTACCCTGGCACAGACCTCAAAATGTGTTTTCAAGCGTATGCTAGTACCATTTTCAGTCATTCATTTCAGTCAAAGCACAAGCACCATTGTACGCTTATCCCCCCATACACCAAAGTAACCTGTAGACCCAGTCACAGAAGACTGCCGCAGGTCCGCTGGTATGAGCTGCTCGGTCCCCTTTGCCATGGAATTCTTTACTTTTCCAAACATAGATAACTTGTCCCATCAGGCACAAGAACCTCGCCTGATATGGCCTAATACGGGCTCACAAGTTGCCTGGTAGTGTTGAACAAACCCGTGAGTACATGAAAAAATGAGTACCCAGCCAGAAGCCATTCATATCTATCTGCGATTAACTCCCCTGTGCAGCTTGGTGCAAACCAGAAATGTAGCAAAAACAGATTCGTAAGATTCCCCTACGTAATGGCCGGGTTAAACACCGGATCAATTACGTGAATGGATGGAAAGAGGCATACAGTGGTTTTATTTTGTACTGGATTTCTTCATGACTTCCAGTGCTTCGGCGCTTTAGTTGGAGCACCCGGTGGAAGATAGATCAAAGTAGGCAACAGGCAAAGTCTGGGACTCTTCAGTGCAGCTGGAGCAAGTGTCGCGCTCTTGCAGCCTCACAAGAACGTGAAGAGACGGCTGTAGCACTGATCTCCAGAGCGTGTGGTGTCCCTGAAAGGTGGATAGCTCTTCTGCATCAGGCGAAGGAACGCCTACGGTCTCTGATAGTGAAACACCCTTGTTAGTGGAGCATCCATCAGACTCTGTGGATTCCCAAAAGATGAATGGCGAAAACTGTAGTTTCTGTTCGCCCACAACTACGTCTTGCATCATGCCTTTAGCGACGGAATGCTCTGTTGTATCCTGGTGCACACTGAAGTCGTGTTTTCCTGTGTACAGTATGTGATTTTTCGACAGATCCTGCGAGGTCATTACCAGCGCGTTCTCGTTTTCTTGGAATGTAGCAATGAGCCTTCTGTGAAAGTCTGGACTCTCTTCCATCGAACCTTCTCCAGCTATAATGCGGGGAACAGGACAGGCACAAGGTGATCTAGAAAGTTGTACTGTCGTGCTGTCGCTCTTGCTTTTCAATCTTTTGCCTACTACGGGAGGTCAGAATGATGCAAGGACAGAGAAGACGAACCTGTATTTGGATTTGTTGTGGAGCCGAAGTGCACTTGATGAACAACATCAGGTGCACTTGTCCCCGGCTGCATCGGGTTACAAACAATGGGCAGCCGCTCACACACACAAAATATCAAATGGAAAAGAAGCAAATCAAGGGCTCCTGCCGCTTTCTCTCACTGTACTAGAGGGTCTAGAAGTCCTTAACTCATGTCTTACTGCTCGCAGTACGCCGAATAACCCATCCGAATCTCTACTACAACTTTGCTTCACGGGGCCGCACCTGAAGTTGACATAGTTGCGAGGCTTTTGCATCCGAATGTAGCTTGTGCTTGATTTCAAAAGAAGACCCCTCTGGTCTGCCTAATCGCGGCTGTTGCCGTATCTGGCTGCAATGAGAATCATTTGGAGAGCATTGTTGCTCTGTGTGCGTGAATAACGGGACCTATACATCATAACAGGTTCTCGCGCAGGCGTGTGTGAGCAGCTGCCACACTCTTTTCGTGTAGCAGTTTACTCCATTCCCCATGCTCACCTGATGTGCCGCAAAGTCTATGTTATGGCAGTATTGTTGACCCACCTCTTGTATTTGGGGGGACTGCAAGCAACGGCATCGGTTGAACTCCCACATACTGCTTCCTCATGGGGCACGAACCATGTTGGCCAACATACAGCTGGCATGCGTCATGTGTGGGTGCAGTGTGAGTGCATTTCCTTTGGTGGTGTTCTTGCCGATGGAATGACGCTGCAAGGGTCACTGCACCTATTAATGTGAAAATTTTCAACATGGTGGCGCACCGTATCTGAATGCGACATCGCATTAAACGCGTCTGGTGCAACCGCTGCAGCCGCTGCTGCGTCAATGCTTGTCGTGAGGGGCGACGATCTAAGAGCGGGGCCACAAAAGCAACTGCGTGGACTAAGGCAGCAACAAGTACACTGCACAGCGCATGCGGCGCAAACGAGGACTTGTCCGACTGAGTAAGCAAAGGGTAGCTCAAGCCAAACTTTTGTCTAAAGCGCGCGGATCGAAAGCAAAGGTTAGGCAAACGAATTCGCAAGCAAATCACACGCACTGAGAAATGAAAGTAGGTGAAAACTTCATTTTCGCTTAGCTCTTACTGTGGCATCGCGGGTGGGAATGGCTGCCTTTGTTTTCAGGGTTCCTTGCTCTTCGGAGCCTTGCGTGGGCATTCTTGTGTGGCTTTCCTGCAGAAGTCGGTTTATCACAGTCTCTTCGACAGTTTTTCTCTCCTTAGCATAGTCAATGCGAATCTTTGATAGCTGTCTTTCTCGTTCTTCATTTTTCTGTTTCCTGCGAAGCTCTCTGGCAATCAGGACTGCATTCACCGCAGCTTCTCCGGACATAGGAGCCTCCTGCTGCTGCAGTTGCTGCTCCACCATTGCGTCCCTCGGACCCACAAAAGCACCGCCCAAAGGAGCAACATATTCGGCATCTTTTTGCAATCCAGGAACTGCAGAATCATCTTTGGCTTGTGGTACGTAACTTTGGAAGTTATTGTTATGCTCTGTAGTTGTTGGGTCATTTTCAAATGGGTCGCCATTCCCTTGAGCACCACTTGTGTTCTGACAGCAAGTAAACATTCGCGATCAAGCAGCTTCAGCATTACTTTCCTCCCTTCGGGGACGCTTTTCTTAAACTCTCCTTACCTTTGCGACGCCGATTGCATTTCTTTCTTCGACAGCCAGACCGCCACAAAGGTGATTTTCTGTCCGTTTCGATTCCGTGAAAGTAGGCTGCCTGTTTTTATTACTTTCTTCCTGATTGTTCGTAACGAGCGCGGTGAAGTCGGGGATGCGGATGCCATCTCCTGCTTCCCCTTTTGCTGGCACCTGTGTCCAATACTGCATTGTGGTCGCTGATGGATCCGTCTCCCTAACAAAAACGTACAATAACCAGTTACACAAATCTGCATTGCTGCATAAAGCCGCTGACCTTCGAAAGGCAAAGCGAAGCGAACTCACACTCTACGGTTTAAATATCGGCAACAAGGCGGACTTGCTGTGCCGTGGGAGGCTTGGAGATGTGTAATCACATAGGGCCACAGCTCTACCGTCTTGCTTTGGAGAGAACATAGAGAGCTGCGTCGCTACAGCTTTACTTGATACCTCGAGAAACGGCATAACTAGAATCTCTGCAGCTGTTGGCAGCGTGCTGGCTTCCCCCAACAGCAATAGGTGCACAAGTTCTGCTATTTCCGGCCGATACCGCTGCGAAATAGGGGGATATAGCTGTTTTGCGTGCGCTACAGTCTCTCGTTTCTGGCTTGGCGCTGACCGAGAAACTGAGTCCTGGTTCGTTGGGCTACACTGACTACTCCCATTTAGCACTTCATAATTTTGGCAGCGCCTTTGCCAGATTCCTATGCTACTCTTGTACTGTGGTGGCTCGAGGCAGCATAATTCATACAAAAGCCTTCCAAGTGCTCTGATGTCAGCAACAGTCTCTGCCATTTGGTGAACTGGCCTAGATAGTTCATTATTTGTGTGTACTGAGATGCCATTGCAAACTGTCGAGGAATATGGACATAGACAGTGGGCCTTTGCTGCAAACAACGATAATGCTAATCTGCCTCCGGCTCTGTCCATGAATAAAAACTCTTTCGAGCTAACGTTTCCGTGAGAAACGCCATGCGTATGGAGGGCGTCCACTGCTGCCACAGCCTGGTAAAAGAAAAAGCATGCCTGTGCTTCGGCAAGGTATTCTCTCCTTTGCCGGCACCGAAATAATAAAGAGTGGAGGGATCCTCCTAAAGGATAGGGCAGTATTGCAAAACGCTCCCCTGGAAGGCGCTGGAAGGTGTCTTGAGCCCCCCAAACGAATGGATGCTGAATATATAACAGTGAACAGACGCACGAATTGGCGTATGAAGCATCATGATTAATTCGGCGGTTCTTCTTACAGACGACGGCGTTACTGCCGCTTCTACAAAAAGGCAAGGGGAAGCCAAGGAAAAACGTTCTCTGATACGGCTTTCGCAGCATCAAGAACTGCGTGGAGCCGGAGCAGTCCACGCTCCTGTAAAGTACGTCGTAGCTGTCCATATTATTGTAATCCGTTGTGTTAGCTGTGCCCAGTATATCGAATTAAAAAGCTGCAATAAGCCTAGTTGCCCTCTCGGCCGCCACTATATATCTCCAAACGTTGGCTCTTTGTGCTTGCCCATGAATACTTATGAGCTCCCAGCTTTCTATTGTTGTCCAAAAATATGAACTTATGCCTTGCTTCGATCTCCGTTGGGAGAAGAGAACAAGTTCCCCTCATTGATCACTATGGCTCTTGAGAGGACGCAAGCCTTACCGCTAAGAGTGAGAGAGCAATAGTGAACTACTGCAGCATCCAGGGCAGCATTAAAAACGGGCTTGGCTGAAAAAGTCCAGGAACAAATGTTTTGGCTATTGTGTCTTCCTGCTACTTGAACTACTTGAGCGTATTCATAATCTTGGGCTTCATAGCTGGCCCCACCAGCGGTGCTTGGGTGCAGCACCTGCTCATCGCAGCAGGCTTTTTTCGCTTCGTGCGTGGGGTCTCCAGCAAAAAACACTTACTTCGGCAGATTTTACGAAGCTATGCTTTTTGCACAGTGGGGCTTTCTGTAAAAGTAAGCTCTTTCCTTTTTCATATTTTAAGGACCTAGACTCTCCATACCAGCGGCATGTGTTGTGCTGTGCGTTCTCGTAATAGTTCACGGTTTTGCTTTGGGTCTCTAGATGTTTTCATAAGCAATTTGCATTAAAAATATGGTAGTATCCCCTGAGATACGAAGCTCCCTGAAGCTCCCCTAGTTGCCCACAGCTCTCGTGAAGCTCACTGCGCAGCCTGCTGTTCACTCCTTTTATGGGCCTGTGGACCGCTCGCTTGTAGATTCTGGGGTTGTTCGCCTACACACGGAATCTGGCTTCAGATTCGTCGCCCCCATGCACTTCGATCAAGTGTCTCGTTCTAAACATCATCACTTACTAGAGTCTGTGAGGGATATAACCTCATAGAAACCTTTTGGCTGGAAACATTATCGAAGCTGGAACAGGGGTGCCGCATTCTTCTCATTCCAGTGTGTTTCGGCCCCCACTTGATTCCACTTGCTTAACCTGTTCATCCTATTTGCCAACAACTAATCATGCTGGGCTATGTGAAGCATGACACTTGAGCAAATTGTATAGTGAGCAGTGGAGTATGCTGCCGTCGGCAATCAAGTTGCTTATTGGTGCCTTGTCCTGCCTTGGCATTTTATCTGGCTGTGCAGATACAGCCTAGTAGTGCGTCTTATTCGTGCAAACCACCATTTCCCCCTAGTACCTTTAACTTCATCACGATAGCCGTCACCCTGGAAAGATGCTCCCCTCTGCCAGCGCACTTATTGCAGATGCACCACTTTCTGTCCTCCGTTTCTTCCCATCCCTGGAGGACAACGCTATGCTTGGGCCCTGATACTATCAGCGTTTTGTCGTTTCAATTTGCTGTAATTAAGCGTATCCCCAGAAGGTGATGAGTTTTAGATCTAACGTACGGCTGCGAGGTACTCTTCCATACACCAACTTTTACACATCATGGAAAGCGTCTTTCGGGGCGTTGACAAGGAAGGGACTCGGATGTTCGGAAATTTTCATAGTCTATTTATGAGTTGCAAACTGGAAAAGACGATGCATGATAAACAACATACACTGCTCTCCACACAACCTTGTAACACCCCCAATTCAGAAAAATTTAGTGTCAAAGTAACTTTTTCTAGGGGACCATTCTGCATGTGCGTCTGCAGTGTGCAGATACATTTGGAAAATAGGCCTGTGTTTTGCGCCACAACAATTTTTAGTGTCTTTCCATATTATTGTCCCAATTATTCATGGGGCTGCTATAGCTGGCCTTCCGCAAGCCGTCTTCTGGAGCAGTCTTGTAAACTTGTTAGTTCCCATATAGTGACAACTTAAAACAACCAACTGTGTTGCTCCACATCGTTTTGAATCTAGCAGTTCAAAAACTGATTAGATCGCTGCTCGCTACGACCAATTTAGAAGCACTCGGAGAATCTAGTGGTTTCTTCAAGCAGTGTCAAAATGAAAATGTTATCAGAGGCTAATTCCTGGTACTGACCAGCGCCTTACTGTTGTCGGACATACTTCACATCTTGTTAATGGCCAACGGTGACACCGCCATCTCTTGGAGAAATTCCCACCCTTAACCCCTCTCTTTAATGTTGGATATCGCTGGGGCCTAGCTCATGCAGTTCGCCAATTACACGTGAAAGATATTTCGAGTTGTATGTAGCACTCAGGGAGGGTGGCTTCCTGCTATTTTGTTTTAAAATTCAGGTTCGGGTTAACGAGCATAGGCATGCCGAAGTGCAGGCGAGCCGTGAGCCCCATGCGACAGTTAAACATTCTTGCCTAGTGTCGTTGCCGAGCGTATGTTGCAATTGCATGTTGCAATGACCAGCGCATAGGGTTCATTGAAAGAGAGTTTGCCTAAGTTCTAAGGAGAACCTTACTTCGAAGGACAAGTAGGGATTGTTACCTCATAAAAGGCAGCAAAACTTAGTGACATAGTGCTAATATCACTCATAGGTAGCCACCAGGGAGGCCTCTACGCTGTTTTGACTATAGAGAAGGCTAATGATGCTTTTTCGAATAAATATAGCAGGCAGAGCTCTTCGTTCTTCTACACCGTGGATTTAACTTCCTAGAATATTCGTTTCTTTTCATTTTGCTCGATATGAAAGTTGCACACTTCATATATATAGCTACTCGCGAATCCTCGTATTTGCCGACTACGGATCCTCCTTTTGTGGAATTTCCAGTTTCTTAATTCCCTTGAAGTTAATCGCTGAAGAGTAAAACCGGTCTCCTGCTCCAGGTTAGAACACTGTGCTTATACCGGGCATGAAATCAGCCTTTTGGGGAGTCGCGGTGTCACGTTGTGGCTTATGCTAAGCTGCTTCATGAATGCGCACCAGAAGGCTTTAACAAACATCGAATCTCTCTCGGTAATGAAGCTCTTCAGAAAACCGTAGATCTTCTAGAGATGAATAATAAGTAGTAATCCCACTCCCTTTGCTGTGAATGAGCTCGAATCACGGAGGAAGTGCGCTCACTTGCTGAATCAATCAGCGACCACATAGGTGGTATCGCAGCTTGTGACTCACGGTAACCCTGGTATGAGTTTCATTGGGATATGCGCCCACATCCGTTCAGGAATGGGAAGGGTCTGCAGGGATCTGGATTAGAGGGTCTTCTGAGGATTTTGCTGCTGGTGTTCGGAAGAGGTGAGAATATATTCTTCGACTGAGAAGCGCATCCGAGGCTACCAAAAGAACCTTGCATCTTGCTCCGCTGTTATATTGGTCTCCCCGTGACCCGCTAAATCATGATCTTGCATTTTGCAAAAAACGTCTGTGTGAAGCGAAGCTGGAACGTATAATCGTAGTGGTCCATGTTTCGTTTGTTGCCACAAGAGATCACCTTCAAGGCTGTACGGCTCGACGTGTCATCCGCTGTTGAGCTTAACGAGAGCGCCAGCTGCGTGAGTACTTAACGAATACGAGGAATGCAATTTGGAAATGAAACAGGAAGCATGCCAGAGACTACAGAGTGCCTCAGCGACCCGTTAGTGACATAGATTGGCGATGAACAGTGAAATGCTTGCCTTGTAAGCAATGCCGACACTTTCTTCCTCTTCACCAGGCCCCATTAACCTCCTTCTCACAAAGCACGATAGTTCTGTTATATTTCCATTGCGGCCTAAGCAGGAGGCAATCATTTAATGCGTTTGTTACTCTTTGGATCGGTAAGGGGGCATTATCCTAACTAATGTGTCACTGAAATCCGAATTTAGGAAGAAGGGCTTCTCGAAATGAAGAAGCACGAGGATCGGAGACGAATGAGGCTTCTGGTGGCTTCACCTTGCTCTCCCTCCAAACAAGCTGTGTGTTCTCCTTCAGTAGACCTGTTAGAGGAATAGCAGTTGCGAGCTAAATGAGGAATGAAGTTGTGGTAGTACAATGCAAGGCCGAGGAACTTGTGAGCGTCAGTACGAATGCCCAGGGGTAATTGCCACCTCCGCATTGACTTTAACTCCGCCGGATATATTTCGAACCTTCCTGATGTACACGAAATTGTAAGAAACCAATTGTCTGCACGAGGAGCGAACGCTTTGGTGCCTTCATAAACCACTGCTTCTCGCGTAGCAATTACCAAGAGCGCCATGGGTACAGCAAGTTATCCTGCGCATTCTCGCTGAATACAAAGATATCATCCATGTATATAACCGTATATGACCATCCAAATTTTACCGAATGGTCCCAAGAAATCGTGACTGACCTGTCGCTGCAGGTCAACTGGTGCATTTACTCTCCCACAAGACAAGCACGTGTCCTCAGATTTGAATGTGTTTGTATGGGGTACATCTTTGTCGGCGTCATCGGGATGCAGTGGAGTCTGCAAAAGCGCCTCAGCAAAGTCAAATGATAAATATACTTCTGATCCAGACTGATCCGTACAAACGATCATGAGAATTGTTTACTTGGAACGCCGGGAGCTCCTGCTTCACCGTAACTTTGTTGAGAGGCTTGAATACAATGCAGATGGGCCGCCCTTGCTTCTCCAGTCCCTTATTCTTTTGCAGATGTCTTCAGTCTCGAATTATATGACTCTGGTTATTGCAAAATAAGCACCTGCACCGCTCGCCGCATCCTCCCAACCTTCTGGGTGGCGAGCTCGCTGGCTGCTGTCAGCTGCTGCTTCTATGCCATTCGTAGGTGGGGTTGCCACTCACAGCGCCAATATACGCAGGCTATGAATCTGAATTATTCCCTGATCCACTTTCTTCCTTAGCAAGGCTGTCAAAATGCCATTCTTTCTCCTGTGCATGCGAAGATGCTCCATCATCTCAGGATGTTCAATCCTTTAAACCCTTAGTTCCCCCAAGTGAGCGAACAAAATTACTGATGCTGGTTACTAATTCCCTGTCTCCGGCTGATTGTCTTGCTATGACCCAATTATATATAGAAACTCCGAGTCCACCACTAGACTGCCCTCCACTGAAGACTGATACGACTCGATGCACCATTTTATCGGCGCCTTCTCCTTAAGTTTTGTCAGTTCATCTACAGCCAGTTCCGGTGCAGGCTTGGAAATGAGCCGTCAAGCTTGAGCGGGTTTCAAGTTTTCCACGGTCCGGGCATGCTGTGAAAACCAGGAGCCCTCGCTTAGATATCGCTGTCATCTACAAGCGTTCCATATTTGAAAACAAGATGCGAGTAGCACTTGTAGATATTCCGGTGCGTTTGAAGGCGGAGGCACAGTTTGAGGGAGCTAAAAAATCTTTCCAGTGCCCCCGTATCGTGCGTCCATCATATCCGAAGAATCGGCAAAGGCAGCCATTCTTCACCAGTTGTTCTTGGTAGAGAACCACAACACGCCGGAAGAGATGTAGAAATCGAGTCTCTTTTCTCTCTGCGAGGTTCGCGAAAGTTTGCCGCCTTTGCATCTCCACTATTGGGCAGATCGTATTCAGTCGTGATTCTGCAGGAGAGACGCCTGAGATTTTGATAGGTTTGGGGGAGAGCCTTGAAATCTATACAAATAAAATATACACATACATTAGCGTTTTGTATGCATGACACTTACACGTTATTTTAAAGTACGTTTGTTAATAATCACCGGTTGGCGCAGAGTCGCCCTTCTGTGGGGATGAGGTTCGGGGCTCGCACCTTTCCCGGAGACCCCCCCGGTGCAACCAAGTGTAACGAGGGCTCTTTGTTTATGGTCCTTAAAAAATGGCTGGCCTCCCATCCCGTTCCCCGGTCTCGCAAGCACGCCTGAGGGCGGGGGCCTGCTACGGGCCGAAGAAGACTGAGTTGCAACGCAGCTTGTCTTAACTACTGCTACAAGGTAGTTTACTATGCAACTACAACCAAACCCACTGTGCTACACAGACTATCACTGTAGACGGGTGTAAGCACGTAGCTGGCAATCACCTGCATAGCAGTCCATAGTCAGCCCGATTACGCACGTAGATATATCAGTACTAACTTAGCATACAACACTCTACTAACTTCGCATACAATGTGGTACAGTAGGACAGTCATAAGACGCATTATAATCAAAGGACTTGAAAATATGAGTCCGCAGAAGCAACGGGCCCTCCGTTCAGTGTCCAGGCATTCTGTGTACCGGGGCTCAAGGGCGTGGTGGTGATACGGAGGTGGCCTCTCGTAAGCCGTAGCACATCTTTCTGCATGTGACCTGTCATTCAGCCTTCAGGTATCTTAAGCATGGGTTGATGCGGAGGAGGCAGATGTGCATGCACGCTCACCGAACCCAACATTCGATGCATATACTGGCGCCCCACGCAATTGTTTAAAACTTTCTTGGCATCAACAGCCAGGCTGCCGGCCTACATGTGCCTAAAAATGCATGTAGTAGGCTAAACTACAACACAGGTACCAGGGGTTCTTTACTAGTGATGAGCTGGGCGCAGCGGACTGCAGCGGAACGGCAGTGTCTGGCGACAGCTGGACGTACACAGTCTGCAGGATTCACTCTATTCATTCATTTTAATACTAAATTTTTAAAGCCACTATGGTCCAGGGGCTTTCATTTTTTTCCGCATTGTTAGTCTATTGTATGGGAGGCACGGTCACAGTGTTGTGGCTGTTCGCTTCTGCGGCCTCAAGGGAACTGGTTTGTTTCCTACCGTTATTTTGCCGTTTCACAGTTACCTTGCACATCCCTTAATTTTTTGTTTTGTTTGGTATTCTCACAATAGCAGTGCAACTAGGGGCGACTGTAGCGAATTTAGTGAGTAAGCTACTGTCCCCCATATTGATAAGACGAGCAGGTCTCGAGGTTCCTGGTAGCTACAACCTAGGGACTCCAGGGACTCCTTAGGGACTCCATAGGAAAAAAATTGTTTTTCGAACTCGTTTGTGCTGCTTGTGGATACTCTGAGCGTTCACTAGGCAAACGGATTTGCTAGAATGTGCATCGCACATTAGTTGCAGGTAACCACCCATCCTGATGAACGCAGATCGTAGTGAATGAAGAGATCACCACAGGCAGCTAACGTGCGACTGCCTCCCACACCTTTCTTCAGTGGCAAGAGCCAGATATACCGTGAATGTAGGAGACAACGGGACGTCTTTGTTGTACATTAGACCTCTGCTGCGTTGCAAACTGTACCCCCGTTACACCACCGTGGCCCCGCACAGCTAAAACCCTACTTCCACAAAAAGGTGCCTGAGGCCCTAGCTGGCTGGGGTCGAAGGTACGGAAGTCAAGGGTGACGGCAGCTAAATACTGGAAATCTCGTAACTCAGAGCAGCCTCTCCTCACGAGGCGCCGCCAGCGTGCCATGCGAGTTACTTCCGCCTCTAGAACGGGCGTAACCTCCTGAGTAAGGCCCACTGCGGGCAGACTGAACAGCTTAAATACTGCGAATGCGAAGGCAGTAAGCGGGCCCAGAGTCCCCTATCATTCCTAGTTCCTCCGTGCCCTGTGGCAGTTGCCTTGGTTGGAATGACTGCAATCGAACTATCACAACAAACGCCTACAGCTGCCTCCCTTAATGCGACTGAATAAAAAGCAGCCACTGTATCAGCCAGCTCGCGGGATAGAGAGAAAACCGTAGGCGCTAAAAGCCGTTAGGCGCCGTTAGGCAGCGGCAACCCAGCCCACGTAGATACAATGTTCACGTGGGCCCAAGATGCCCGCACTCAGCGTCCCTTAATGCGTGTAGCCATAAAACGGCGGTAAGAATAATACTCTTTTTGGTACGGCCACAATCCATACCTCTGTTCGTTACAGTCTTGAATGCGCAAAGTTGGACTCGGTTACGTTCATTCTACCAGCCTAAGTCAATGTACCCATCTGAAGTACTCGTAAATGAGCCCATAAAACTCCAACTGCTCCCATGCTAAACGGCATCTGAGGCTTCCGAATGTAAATCTAGCTTGGAACTACATTGGTAGGTATCCGTATCTAGCCCTAAACTAGCAACAGTATACTGGCAATTATTAACAGGCTTCCTTGTAAAGCTTAGCAAGTGTCCCAAAATCCAAAACTGTGAACAGGTGTTCCGCAAGACAAATTTGGGCGGACGCACACCAACGCTTGCTCCTCTTCGGCCTGCTCGAAAGCTGGTCCTGCAAATGGAGCACAACTACTCTAACTCTGGCTTCTTGGGCTTTTTCAGAGGCTGTGTAGTGGGGCCCTTGGTCATCAGCGACCTGTGGATGTGCGGTATGACACCACCACCCGCAATAGTGGCCTTAATCAGCGTGTCCAGCTCCTCGTCACCTGAAAGCGAATATGGACAAAATGCAGCCTTCAACTGAGCAGTTTGCAGAGACAAAACATACGGGTACTTGGGTCTGTATGAATCTCACCACGAATCGCAAGTTGTAAGTGACGAGGGGTAATTCTCTTCACTTTCAGGTCCTTGGAAGCATTCCCAGCCAACTCAAGTACCTCTGCAGTGAGGTACTCCAATATGGCAGAGGCGTACACGGCAGCGGTGGAGCCAACACGACCTGTACGCAAAAAAAAAAAACACCTTCCCCCGTTAATGATGGCATTGTTAAAGGCGATACAGCGAGATGTGGTGACAGCATTGAAAGGCACGAAAAGCAGTCCCCAAGTATGCGCACGAAAATATAAAGCAGCACCTGGGGCTATTCCCAAACCAGCTAATAATATGCTAAGACAAGACTGTATCGCTGCATCCCCTGTCCACCTAAGGCAGCACTGTTGACTGCAGAGGGCATGCATCACGCAGCAAAGCTGTTATGACGTTGAACAACAATCCAACTAGCTCGGCGGTGTATGGGCAGATATGTCTCTAGATCAGCAGAGCATCTCCATGATCAGACACCGTGTGCAACCTCCCCTCCTCCACCCCGACAACCGTGGATGAAGGCGTCACTCAAACGGAGGATTAACATGATACTACGACCCCTCACCAACACGGCAAAATAAAAACAAATTTAAGACCCACGTCTACTGAAAAGCCAAATGATTCGCCCACCGCGAATCGTTAACTGCGCATCAGGGAGTGGCGGTGGGC
>CAJFCZ010000096.1:0-29640 GCA_904066245.1 Eimeria sp. OTU-Y
TATGTATACACCGCATGCTATGCAGCAACATTTTCACCCCTGTTAAACCAATGGCTAGGTTTTTTATCGAGTCCAAGATTTGTGATGGTTCCCTGTTTGTGAGTAGCCTAGATGGTGGATACTTGTGTTGCTGTGCAAGGATAATATAGGCGGAGATACTCCGCCTTTCTGGAACGTGCTCGCTTTGATAGCTGTGCCTGCAATTGGCCCTCATCATCAAGCATTGAGTTGCAGCTACGCATATTGTTGCTGGTGGGGCGACATATGCATCATTGTGATAGTGCCGCATTGTTTGGAGTTTGCATACACCGTCGCTGGTTGGCTACGGATTAATATGTAAGGTGATATTGTAGACCCTGTTATCCTCAAAACGTTTCAATAATTCTTTGAAACCCAGAATGTACGGTCTGCGTGCTGTGTGTCTGCATGATAGGCTTTCCAACGGGCCGCACCAATTCTTCGGAAGGTACTAGGCGTGGCGGTTGCTGCTTGCTTGTTTCGTGGTCCTAGACGGCTGGGCGCCCTAACCACCTTTCAGCATTTGAAGGCAGTTTCAAGTGCACCAACATGTTGCAACACACAATTATACGCGTCTCGCACTGTGTGTGGTGACTTATGAAGAATGTGCGTGAAAACGCAGGGCGATTCCAGCATTAATCTAGAACGCGTGGTGCGACATTATGGAACGACACTCTCACAGGTCGAACATTTCATCAACATACGAAGTCTTGCGCAGGTATACTTTTCTTCTGGCCGGTCCGTTTGCAGGCAAAACGCAGTAAAGAAGTGATGCAGCGACCGGGGGGACCGATGCAAGGGAGCACAAGTGCTTAGATGTACATGATATCATTTTTCCTATGCAAGCGGCTGATGATCTTCTTGTCTGCGAGCTGATGCTGGATACTGTTCATATCTCACCTGCGCCCGCTTATGGAAAGTCGTTCTGAGCTGCACGTATCGGGCAGTGGCCAATTTATCTTGTTCAAGCCTCCCACTGGGTTCTTCACTGACTGTAGTGCGTAGTAAAGCTTTGTTTACCGGAATTCGAACTGGTAAATGCCTCCGCCTATATTCATTACGGCCTTTGACAGCCTGAGTGGACGGAATGTGTTGCAACGCAGCATGAATCTGTTGTCTTCCGGAGCGGCTTCTGAGGTTTTTCTCTGTCTGCACGCCGGATATGGTCCCGCCTGTGGCTGCGTCTGTGACTACAGTCTGCGGAGCTGTTTGTGATACTTAGTTGCTTTGCCTACGCCTCCGGCAAGCCTCGCAAGCACGGGAACACCACGGCCTGCAAACTGTACGCTACGTTTGGCGGTGCCCACTGCATGCTGGTTCGTAGAATGTACGTGCCCGCAATACGCATGCTCACTACACCCCGCAGGAGAATTCCTGTAATACAACTGTTAAAGTTAAACCTGGGCTGCATGCACCCGCTGGTGTATCGTTTGCTTGTCCTGACTGGCCTTTGAATTTGTTGGGAAGCAAAGTCTTTTTATGTGCCTTGCTTCCAACGCAGCGCGAAACTATTTTAGTTTCCTGCAGTGCATCGCATAAAACGTCGGATATGCTGCGCAAAGTTGAACGCGTGCGACCTTATAGCTGTTTAGTCTTTACGGTTGTCATGTGGACCCTGGGCAGCGGCCGTTTTCACCAAATCTCCCACAAATTCCAACTCCCCCTGAGCAGTCATCCATGTCAGCTCGTGCATCACACAAACGTTTTATTGTGTTATCGATTCGTTACCTAGGCTTTATAGAACACGCTACGTTTTTGCAAGCAGTTCCCGCTATTGGTTATTCTGCAACTGGAAGGGCATTCTGTTTCGGGTTTGGACGATTGCAAGTCACGGACAGACCGTGACTTTATATGCCGAATGCCTTACCTGTGCTTGCAGAGCTGCTGAGCGCTGGCGAGCAAAGGGTTGCGAGTGAGTGCCTTCTGAGTCCTCATGTTGACCATGGATTGGCTTTGCTCAACTGGGCATACGGGGTAGGTTTCCACTCAATGGGTGAAACAAGGAGCCGTGCTGTCAATATTAGTTTCATTGCTTTCGTCGTAATGAACAGGACTGTGGTTTGCCCCCTTCTGAGCAGATCAAATGCGACGTAGATCCAGTTGAATAGTGCAGTAACAGTACCGCAACCGGAGAGTCCAGCGTGGTTAGGCACGCCTCTCATAGATTAGTGCTTGCGTTCCCCCCTTGCGTCCTTTGATTGTCTATGCACAGCGATTAAGGTCCGTCTCATCATCATCGTTTGGGGTGTGATTACTCAGAGGGAAACGCGGGCATAGCAAGAGCGCTTTCGCACTGGATGCAATCAAGGCTACGTCCATCATTTGGGTGAAAGCTCAAGACGATTCCCAGGTTGCGGGAAAACAGCATGCGCACGCGGCCTCCCGAAGAGCGGGGAACATTTCGTTCGCGTTTGAGTGGTGCACGCTTGGTTGGGGAACGATTATAGGCGGCGGCGCGATTTTTTCTGCGTGATATCTTCCTGAGAAGGTTTGAACTTCTGAAAAAATTGGCGAATGAGCCCATCGCTTTATACAACTCGGCCACAGGTACATAGTATTTGCTGCCCATGATGTGAAGACTGTACGTGCATGATGGCAATTCTGGGCAAGACTGCGGATGCGAAAGACGCCACTGCGTATGTTGAATGTGTGCACTATTGCATTGCTGGAGATGCATGTTGGTTGTCGTTGGGTCCTTCTGCTCTCTAGAAACGTTGAGCAGTGTTTGAAGGCAGGTTTTTGCCGATGCGGATGCTAGCGAAATGTCACGAACCTGCATCAGTGCCACGGGACGGATGCGGTGGAAGAATACGATATGCAGCGAGTGCGTGGAACGCACCAGTCACGGCCTTATGGGGCATTGGGCCCTTGAGTGGTAGTCATGTTTTAGCCAGTCTACTTTGCCGGGACGCCGTGCATCGTTCATCCCTAAAGTACACAACAACGTGGGCATGCAGAATATTTGCGGGCTGATTGTTCACTCTTGTGAAATTCAATTTCTTCTAGGACACTGGGTGTGGAGATCGCTGCTAGTGCGCCTTTCCGCAATAATTGATTAAATGCTTGTGGTGTTACATCTTATAGTCTTTCCTTTCGGCGATTACGTATAAGTGCATCTGTTGCCAATTCGTTGGCAGGCCAGTTGTACACGTGAGTATCGCTTTTTCTTCCGCCTGTGCGAGCCTTCTGCATTGCTCCCCATTTCCAACGCGACATGCCGCCTGCTCGTTCTGTCGCTGTTTCGTTTTCACGCATAGTTGTTTTCTCCTATTCTGGGTCACGTCGGCAATGATGCAATGCACCGGCAATTGTCACTATCTGTGAAACGTGCAAAATCTATTTCTCAATATGGATATTGACGCTTTTCCTGTTTGGAAGAATTGCTGCTGTGCTGGCGCTTGATCTTTGGCAAGGCTCAACCAAAAGCTTCTTCAAACGCGCTGCCTTGGCAATCCCTTAGGTAGGTAGCGCTTTTCAGCAGAGATCTATCTATTTATTAGGTACTGGTACACCTGACATGCGCTACTTGCTAGGGGAACACAATCGTTGGCAGCGGCTTGGTAATCGGTTAAGAGTGGCAGGCAGACAAACCCATGTGAACAGGCAGCAGGCTGAAACAGTGCGTTTAGTGCAGAGCCAGCAACATGAAGGGACAGGCATGGCACGTTGGATATTTTTGGAGGCACGCTCGTTGATGCATCCGGCTCCCCACAGCACCTGGGTGTTTCGCACTGGATTACCAATGTTATTGCTACAGGCTCACCTTAAACAATGTGGCTTCACCGAGTGTAACGTTTGGCCGCATCTCCTCATTTACAAGCTTGCCGTGCAGCAATGAAGGGACAATGCCGCAAATACGGTGGGATTACGCAGAATGTGAGATAAACTGTCGGCGGAGGTATTCCATGCGCGAGCATTCGGGTAGTATGGTATTTGCTGTAATAAATGCTAGCCCAGGATGACTGAGAGCTGGGTGGAAGAAAATGCATTCGCGGCTCATGGGAACTTCTTGTTGGTCAACTAATGTCCGAATGCAAGGTTAAGGAGTCAAAATGCATTTCGTATTGGTGTGATCAGCTAATGAACGCATCCCATCATCCGTAGTATGTATGGTTTTTGCGGTCTAGTAGCGCCCACGTCCTTAGCCGCATCGCCAGCCCTAACGCATGGCCATCGACATAAGTTCGCTAAAGGCACCCCATCAGCATCGCCATCAGATCGCTAAACCTCATGCATCGTCTTCGTGTAATACAATCCAAATCTTCTTCATCCGACCTCGATGTGTAGCTAGTACGTGGTTCCTGCGAAACAAGGAGTGCCGCTAAAGCTGCACTACATTTACCTTTTGCAAACTATTCGAGTGTGCGGGACGGCACGATGCAATAGTTGATGGATCGTTGCTTGACGTAAAGCTTCTCACCACTTGGTAGTCGGAACTTCTTGTCTTGTTAGAACCGTAATCTGTGTTGTCGTTGTCCGTTCTTACGCGTTGCTGGCCGACCATTAGCTGGAATCGTTCAGACCCAGGACGAATAGGCCAGATAAACATGAAACGTTTGTCACCTATAGTGGAAACCCAGCAGCTGATAGATATTGTCTTGTTGGCCTGCTCGTACAGCTTGTGCGCCCTTCGAAGTAGAAAAAAGAACAGCGAATACCACTGCTATAGGATGACGGGTGTTGTCTTTCGAAATGCGATCTGCTGCCGGATACCTCCAAAAAATCCTTCGCATAGTACTTTACTGCTGACGGTACCCGTGCATTCACCCCCTACATATCGCACTGCTTGTACACATGGAAATATTCCGAGTGACGACATTATTTGCAAATGTAGACAGTAAGCGAACTGTGCCATGCAGATGGTTGGATTAAATTTGGCCCTCCGCGCCCTAACGGTGGAGATCCCGAGATGGCCTGCTTGTGCAGAGAGTGCGTTTCCCCGATATGCACGCAAAGAATTGCTGCCAACTTGAACGAGTGAAATGATGAAGGATTTGCCACACTGTATTGTGTGGGTAGAATTAGTCTACTGGTGGAGCACTGCTTGCGTACAGGTACTGGATGAATACATTTGATTATTTTGAGTCGAGCATTTTTTGAATGCCTGGAGATACGTAAAGCAAGCTTATGCAGAGAAATGCGACTTATAATAGCGCTCTGCCGAATAATTCTCGCCGCCTCCGCTCAGTTCGCTCCAGTTCGTGCGTTTCATTAAGATGCTAGTGCCGGTTGATAACCCAACACCGCAGGACGATTTTCCTGTGGTGCTTGCTGCTAGTGGCAGAATGCGCCTGTGAGGATTGTCGTGTTTTATGTGTGTGTTCCATTGTGTGGAAGCCCGATCACCTCTTATCTGCCACCACATCAACTGCGGGGCAAGCCGCACATTTTCTACAGCGAAGGGTTGTACCAAAGCGCACTGCTCAACTGCAATGCAGTGCTGAGTTCTTCATTCGGTTTCCCCATGCATCATCACCCCAAGCCAATCTGACCACAGCATCCGAAGGGAGACGACACTTTCACATCCCGGCAGCTATTAAGTCGCCTTATTTTCGATGCAACAGTTTTGTTTCGGATAGGTTGCATATTAATTAGCTGGTATGGTCGTGGGGGACGAACAGGAAGGTCATGCGCAGGAGGCGTGCGCTAATACCATGCTGGCGCTGGCAGCGGCTACTGTTGCGCTATAGAATGCTTGCAACGCCGATGACTCAAAGATGACAGAGAAGCCTCCACATAGTGCACGCGGTGCTCCGTCGTGACATTTTGTCTGAAATGCAGCCCCCTGAGAATCTATGGGGGATTAGTTTACGTGCACGTAGACAGCTATTGCTGGTACTGGTTTGAGCTCTTCAATGTATTCGGCATACGGAGATATGTGCTAGCGTTCCCTCATGTATTTAAGCATGTGAACATGGTCATCTGGCATCCAGAAAGTACGTGGAGTATGAATGTGCCTTTAAAACGTTTAACTCCGGTTGCTACGCAAAGTAGCAACAGCAGGCACCTTGCAGTTTGGGGGTAGGAAGACATGTTCGGCAAGTTGCAAGGCTTACGCTGGCTTAGGAAAGTGAAAAGCTACTGAGTTGTGGTGCTTGAAGATGCCGTGGTGGCTCCTCTGTAATAATGCAAAGAATGTGCGCCCCATGAGATATACATCGGCGACGAATGCAGTCTCGACAGGTACCAGACATTCCAGCGTTACTTCTACTGCTTTTTCAGGATTTGCGCTTCGACGACGTTTGCCGTTTTTCCAAGCTGCTGTCCCTGCAAAAGCCTAATTATATGCGAGCAATATTCTTAGACCACAATGTAACTTTGTGACGTCTCGTCATCTGCGCGACTTCATCCTTCACTGTTTTCGAGTGTGCTAGCCTAGATTGTTCGGCGTGGTTTTAAAAGCTCACATGACACGCGTTTGTTGCAACCGCTTGCTGTTTGCTAGAGTGTAAGTTGGGTATATTGCACACTGTTGATTGTGGTCAATCCAGACCCTTCGGTCACGTGGGTAGATGTGTGCCAACACTCTGCAAGAAATGCCAGGGTCCTTTCCCCACGGCTTTTAATGGTTGGCGCACAAAACTAGGGACGTATTCAGGTTTAAGGCTCCCTCTGGCAGTACTGCGAGCAGGTTCGGAGTGGAAATGCACCGTGCGGTGGCTAAGAATTGATGTCATGCTGAGCTGCTTGGACACGAACTGGACACCATGCATCTGCGTACTAATG
Source organism: Eimeria sp. OTU-Y (assembly GCA_904066245.1). Lineage (NCBI taxonomy): Eukaryota > Apicomplexa > Conoidasida > Eucoccidiorida > Eimeriidae > Eimeria > Eimeria sp. OTU-Y. Next base: position 6,745 of record CAJFCZ010000096.1, read on the forward strand.
ATTGGCAGCAGCTATGCTGCGTTTGCCAAAGTAAGACGCATTTGCTGTATAGGTGCTCCAACGTTGCCTCAGCTATCATGCGGAGGCAACACTCGAGGTGAGTTTATGAACAACCAGCTAGTGGGCCTTACGAAGTGTACTAGGAGATTAGCCCTAGCCCTGTGATGTAGACTAATAACGCAGACTACCACAGGGTCACACTGAAACAAGCAACGACGACACAAGATTTGGAGTTTGCGTTTACTGTCCAGGTGCGGTGGAAACCATTTGTAAGGTGGCGTTTTTACAGACTTGAAAAGTCAAATATGCCTGCTCGTTATTGTTCTTGGAACTTCATTAGCACTTGGAGCAGCTGGTGAATCGACTTGGAATCACGATTCCTGGTGTTGTGTCACAAAGGTACCTGCTAATATTTGAAACAGAAAGACACGGGCTGCGCACTCCCGACCTGCAAACAGGCAGAGAGTTTGCAGTCAACCACTGTCCAAGGAATTGCGCCTCCCAATGAAAAGCATGTTAGAAGAGATCGTCGCCTGGCTTTGCCTTCAGATAGTGAGTGGCGCGCGAGGGGGCGTTTAGAGCACATGTGATGTATGATGTGCTTGCAGAGTTGCTAAAGAGGACACGCGCCCTAGTTGGTTGAAAATGCCTGGTACATTGTGTTGATCGTTTGAAGCCTTTCCATAGGTGCGGTGGCATTCGAGCTGAATGTGAATCTATTGAGGTAAGAGTGCTATCCTGTCTACTGCGCAGCAAGTGCGTTTCCTGTGTTCTTGAACACTGGGGTATTACTGTTTGGCGGTTAGCGCACAACTGGTACTGAATCTGGTTTCCTACAGTTTCAAGTGCCACCCCTTGATTTGGAAAATTTGTCGAGTGCGATTCCGCTTTTATATCATGGTTATTTGCCCACAGCAGTTGCCGATGCCAAGCACTTTGTGGTTTGGGTTTCAAGGCTGACCTTCGGCTAGTGTGACAAGGCGTCGTCCTCAAGGCGGAGTAAGCGAAAACAGAATCAAGCGGCATACCGGCGTTTCCCCCAAAGCCCAGCTTTGCCGCATTCATTCGCTCTATTTGCGTCAGGTTGTGCGTTTCTCCAGCAGGATGGGGGATTCTGGACCTCGGCAGCAGCCAGGGTAAAGTGTGTCTCAGATAAGATTAGTTCCTGTAGCTTGCTCGTTCCTCGCTTGCTTGCAGACTTCTCAAACACCACGGTTGCAACGGGAAGACCTTGCGCCTCCAATGGGCGTCGGAATCGTCAGTACTCTTCCGTGTTCTAAGCACTCTCCACGACGGAGTGTAACAGAATCTGGTCCATGTGTTTTGAGTAATTTCTTTTAGACCTGAGTATGTCGTAGCGTCGCGGGAACTGCTGCCTATTGTTCTACGTGCAATTAAAGGTTCCTAACGCCAGATCGCCCCGCCTAACTGTTGTGTAGAATTGCTACGGTGCCTCGAAGAACGTGATTCAAGACTATCCATGTAAATCCTATAACACGCTTACTGGATACTGCGGACAGGTTACTGGCATTCGCAACGGTTGTTGCGCGCGGGGTTTCACCGCAACGGGGTTCAACTGACCCTTTCGACAGAAACAACCCCCACTACACTTCTGCACAATTCTCGCGACACCTCTGGCACACCTTTCTGTGGAAACAGGTGATGTAGTCGACTTTATAGAGCCTTGATTGTCCCGGAAGTTTCCGGAGGAACGCATATTATCTACAAAGTGATAAATCCTTTGAGACCGATGTGCTATTCCCATCCCGAGCCATGGGTGAACTATCAAGAATTTCCTACTCTACATCGGCCAAACTTCTCCGCTAGAGATAAGCTGTGCTGGCAATGCTTTTTTTTGGGGGTATTTACAGTAAACGACGGACCTTGCAGGGTTTTGACCAATCGCCATGCGGCGTTGCCAGTCGCGGGCACACAACCTTGTGGAACCTCTTCATGTCATGGACGATAGGGGCTCTCCTATTACGGCATCTAGACCGGAGCGCTCCCAGTTTAATTGATATGGCTAACGAACAGGAAGTACGTCCCCGCGTTAGCGCTCAACGAGGGACTCTCAGTAGCTACCGAATTGACCTTCATGCTTCAACACCAGTTAGCGTGGCCCTCGGTCTGCTTAGGACAACCCTAATATATTGGCAATTTCGGGTCCATTAGAGTTTTGGAGCATACGTCTAGCGTTCATAGTTACGACCGGCGGCACATCATTCCCTAAACCGCATCTGAACTATTCGTGTTCTTCAAACCAGCGAGTGCGACCTTGTTGCGGAGTAATGCCTTCTGAGTACAGTGTGGCGACCATCATTAAGCGCTCATAACAAGCTCCTTCTGTTGTCGCGTGCTTGTTCGAGGATAGAGCGTATAAAACGTCTGTGGCTTGCTACTTTTTTGGGAACGCTTCCGTAATCCGAGTGTTGCTTTGCTGTTCACGCCAAGAGGTGCCTATAGCAGCATATATTTGCGCGGTGCCCCTGGCACTTACTGCACTGCACTCTTCGCATCCCCCGAAACGCGCAAATTGTCGAGTGTACCACCAGATTGTGAGCCTCCTGGACACATGAATCAAGCTAGGGGGGAGGTGCGGAGGGTTCACGATCGGCCAAGGGACAGAATGCATCACACACAGTATTAGTACACATTGGCGGTCAGCCCAGCATGCGATTTATACTGTATTGCATCGCGTCTTCGAACTCAGTAGAAGCACAGGCTTCTTTTCTTTCTGAGACGTTCTTAGGGCATAAGGGCACGAAGCTGTTTTGGGTTCCTTTCTTTCCTAAGCGCTTCCAAGGTATCGTCGACAGGAGCAGTGGACCGTGTGTACACGCCTTGTGAACTGTCTGCTGTCAGCGCACAGTCCAAGCTTGCCCTTGTATTTTTAGTGAGCCCTGAGACCCCTGATCGCGCTTTACCATTGTAGCTATGTTATATTTGATTTGTAGAGCAGCAAGCACGTCAGATTTGCTTCTCAGCCTACGCCAAGTAGGGGTAGCCACTGGGGACCATCTGGGACGTGCACAGAGTTGGCCGGAGCGTAAGCTTCCAGGTCTTATATTTTATGTACGGAGGAGGCACAACACTACGCGCCGCCCCTTGAATCTACCTTTCAGACTATTTCACCCTTTGTTCCACCTTGCTCTGCAGAATTCACATGTAAAACCAAGCACGCTGCATAGCGCTGCTTACTGAGTTCGAACTACGGTTCGTAGGCACCCTGGTGTAAAGCGTCTGGTACAGCCGGCCTTCGATTAAGCCTGTATGGCGTTATACAGGACAAGATAGTGAGCCCTCGTCAAAGTGAGCTCCCATTCTAGTGCCCAAATGATATCCCACGAGAGATATTGTTTCTACCCTTTGTCGCGCGCTCTGGCGTTTATGTGCAGTTCTTGTGTGGATATTCGTAGCTGGACTCCCATGCGTGGATACTCTGTCCGTTGTGATAATAAAGCATAAGCAGAACTGAACGATGCCAGACTTTTCAGTCCCTGATGCGTTGCGCACAAAAAGAAAAATGGGTTGCTGAGATTGTTAACAAGCTATCGCCACTTAGCTTCCCGCTGGATCCACGACATGCTTTCCTGCAAAGGTTGTGTTGGAAGAAATCGTATTGAGGTCCGTTGCACTCGCCGATAGGTCAGCTAGGCACTTCCAGATTCCATGCGATTGCCCAGCTATGTTGGTTTATGTGCACTGAACACGAAGCTACTTGCGCGCCTTGCAGTGCGTCCCAAGGCCTTGTGAAGCTGTCTTCTGTTGGGAATAAGTTCCTTTCGAAGGATAGGCTGATGGCGGCGGTACTGTTCTCCCCTTTCACGACCTTGGGTTAACTTGGAAAGCTGTGGAAATGTCCTGTTGTGCTGATTTGGTTATGGCATAATGCCCGTGGCGTATTGGTCGGAGCTGCTGACTGTGGTACCCAGCAAGTGCGTGAAGTTGTCACATACTTGCAACCGTTCTTTCCCTTAGGTACGTGAAAATGAGAGTCACTCCTTGTGTAGCCTTGTAGCCTTGCGTGCCCACACCTTAGTTCGCCCGTAATGTTTGCTTTTCGCACCAATCGTCCCGTATCCTGCCATTTGTGTTTGATGCAGGGGAAACGCCGGTGTAGTGCGACAAGAGACCCTCTTTTTGTGCTGGGCGGCATAGGCATTCTGTATACAAACGCATGACTGCTGTATGCATGTATGTTGCAAATTATGCTTGTTCCCATTTTTCTACGTTATTAACACCGTTATCATCAAGTCTTGTTAAGGTCAGTTGCCTTTCGCGTCCTGTTTGTCATAATTATTGTATAGGCGCTGCGGTATACCGTTTCTGGAATGATTATATGCTTTGCTTGTTCGGCCTTTGAAAGGCATGACAAAACGTATAGTTGAGCATTCTACATCTAATACCTAGCTACAAAGCTTGTCTAGCTGCAGTTTAGGCGTATCCACTATCACGCCGCTTTCTAACGCGTCTCCCAAGGCTTTGTTATTTTTTGCGATTTGAGCTTGCATAGCCGTGTCTCGCTGCCGCAGGAAAACCACTTGGGCAGAACCTAAAAACTGCATGCGGGGTGCTGGAGGGTAGTGAGTTACAATGCATTCAACTGCACATATTAACCATTTTCACAAAATGTTTTGGCTGGCCACACAAGCTTCCGCTTCTCTTCCTCCATGTGTCGGTCAGAAAACTTCAAACCCGTATCCGGAAGCAACAGTGCTCCTGCTGGATTAGAGGCTCGGTAAAAAGGATTGCCCTGAAGGATAACTTTCTAGTGCAACCAACGAGCAACGTAACACCCATTTGTCCAGTGGGCTCGGGACAAATTTGAGGCCGTTGCTACTTTCTGTAGGTTCACAGCACTCGGGGCTTCTGGATGTTTTCAAAGCACAGGAGCAGTCAACCTATGAATTGCGAGAAAGTATATTATTCGTTAGAACCTGATGTGCAGTATGTTTTTAAAGGAGGTGAGAGACGTGCTCAAATGCATTTTCTGCAGAGCCTCTGAGGCATGCATGCGGTGCACCATTATGAACAGACGGCAGTGGAGTTAAATTATAAGAGAGCCAATGCAATCTGAGAATACTGCGGGTACTGCATATGCAATTTTCGGCAATGGCCGTATATGCCTGTGCGTGTGAGATGGTACCCGCCTTTCCTCTTCTGGAGTGTACCCTGAACAAACCACGCCACTACCGCTAGCTTGACTACACGAACCAGTTTGAAGAAGGCATTTTACACAATTTCCCCCAAGGGTGTATGTCGTTTCTTGTCAGTTTGTGTTACTGAGGTTATTGTATGAATACAGTGTCGTCATACGAAATTTCTTCTCCACCGCAGAAAAACCCCACCTAGCGGGGAACTTTCATCCCCTCATGGCTTTTCTCCCCGTTTTTCCATGCCAGCCTAAGCTCCAATGTAGGTGACACGGCGCTGTTTTTGGCTCGTCTAATTGTGCCTCTAGTTGCGCAACAATTTTCAGCCCTCATCGTGCATCGCTGTTGCAGCGTGTGAGCTCTGACTTGGCATTCAGTGCCTACCATTAGGCGGAATAAGCATCCAATGTGCAGGATCCATGAACGAAATTAGGGCTTGAGGCAACTTTGGTTCTGTCTAATTTCGTAACCATCGGTGTGTAGCTTCATGCTCCAGTACGTGCGTATTTTTCTCGAGCACCGTAGCAAAATGATAATGCTAGGGCGGTAGACGCCTAATGACGCTGAGATACAACCCACGTTACGGTAGTGGTGTGCAGTTAAGTGCTTAAACAAGCTGATTTGTTACCATTTGTGCTGTAAATGCGTCTTGCACCAGGCGTGGAACCTTACGGACAGTCTCTCCATGGTATGTTGAGGCGTTCAGCAGCCGACTTGGATATGGAGGGGCTGTTCCTGCTTCAGAAAGAAAATGCGAAAACCGGGTTTGTCTGCATAGTTTTAACCCACAGGTACCCCGTTGGTTCGTGTTGGAATCTCGTAGTTTGTGCGGCTCGTCTAAAGCTTATCAAGAACCGGCACGCTTGAGGAGAAAGGATAGTGCACCCCTGGCAAATAATATTCAATGGCCCAACAAATGGCACTATATTTTCTCAAACACCGACAAAAGCGGTGATGCGGCAACATGCAGTTGCGTTCTCTCGATATGCAAAAGCTTGTGAGTGCCGCAATCAAAAGCTTGCTTACTGACAGGTCGCCGTATCAATCACTGAAACGTGCCAGTCCGAGTATATGTATTGTCTATACTGTGTGTCGAGAAGCATTCTCTTTCAGTCCATGCCTATCTACTCAAACGTTGACGCCTGTGACCAGCCATGCAGAATGATCTGGGTCCGTGCTTGCACAACTAGGATTATAGCAAAATTCCTAACACAAGTCTTTGACACTGTGTTTGTGCGTGCTCGCTTGTCAGAAATCACTGCTATGGAACTGTGGGCGGCACGGCGGCTCTCAGCACAAAACACGTCCCAATTGGCGACCTTCCAGCTGAGTGGGAGGCCCTGATTAGGCCAATGCTCAACCAGTTGGTGAGCCTTTCGTGGCATATGATAGATGCAGATAACCCGGTTTTATTGAGCGCTGACCAGGTCTTCGTTTGACCCTGGGGTTTAGGTTTCCGCGCCGAGGGGTATGGGCCAGTATCCTAAATAGAAGGATTGAATCTAGCCCAGGGCTCGCTTCTACGGAATTGAGCAATGCGCGGGACAAGGATTGCATGATTTGAATTCGCAATATAATGATTGGATAACTCAAAGTTATTTGGCGCATACAGGACGCTCATGTATGCCCCCTGCCCAAATCCCTACACAGTGCTGCGCAGGGCAAAATTCCTAGCAAATGCACTAAAGCAGGAATGACATATGCCAGCAGTCAAATACAGTTCACCGCTTGCCCACTTTTGCGGTAAAAGATGCTGAGGGCTATTAGTGTTATGAAACGTTTTTTCATGCCTAGAAAGTACATTATATAGACAGCCTTTGCGCGCCATTCATAACCTCAGAGGTTTTCAGCACTCCTTGTTACGTGCTTGGTAAGCATGCACATGTGTAGGCTGTACATGTACAATGTATAAAGTGAGTCAAGCCTTCTATGGAAGGGGTATTCGACCACTGGTTCGTGTTCTATGCCAAAGCCGGCATCGGGTCCTTACTTTTTAATGCGAAGGATGTGCGTTCCGTTCTGCGTAAACTACACGCCATTTGTATATTTTATAAGGTGGCCATCGCACTTGTGGCCGTTACTTAGGAGTTCTTTTCTTCAATGTCAGCAGTCGTTACTTGCCACACAAGCTATCATTTCCTATGCTTTGGATGCCTATGTGATACAGTAATAGTAAGCAGCCACTTTATTCGTTTTATTGCTTAAACTAAGCGTTGTCGAGTGTCGCCGTACTTCGCGGTAACTCGTCCGCATGAGCATCCGTCTTTCGTTAGGGTAAAAGGCCTTGGCACGTACTGTTGCTACGCCGCAATGGGAACAAAACCCAGATGTTTGTCGCATGGGCTTCTTTCGCACAAGCTTGTGGGTTTATGTTACTTGAATACCTCGTTCCGCCTGGGCGGCCCCGTTATTTTGAAGCGACAGTTCACCGCAGTGTTGCAATTTGTCGGATTTGCTCGACGTCGTGACCACCTGCTTCTGCTAGAATCCTACCGTCTGTGCATGCATGAACTTTCAGCCGGAACATCATTCTGTGTGGCGGTCTTCTCAGTGTGAATTCAAATACAAAGAGTTCTTAAGTCCAGTTGACGTTGGGCGTACATTCTTAGGACACGCATACTGCTTTTTCCTGAGTATGAACAGCTGGTGAGCATTCTTGGCGGTTGGGGGCGAAGCTTTTACTGGCAGCTACAGGGGCTGTGTGTTGTGGCGTATACCCTCAACACTACAGCGCGCAAATCTGCCTCCATACCCCCTGATTGGGCATATGATAGACGCACTTGTCCCTGTTTTGGTAGAACCTCCCCAAAGCCTTTTCAGTTGCTCTTTTATCTGGGACCGTCTCATCCAATGTGAGGAGCCCGGCGCCCGTTAGGCTTTCTCTGGTATCCGACTTCAGGGATATTGTTGCCTAATTCTCTAGGGAAACAGAATATTCGTGGCAGCAATTTTTCTCTGCATGCCGGCGGTTGCAAAGCCTGCGTTTTTGCCAGTTTCTAAATATATGAATGATTTGCTGGATAGTAGCATTTCGGGCATACACTGCAGGCGGTAGGTTCCGTGCCGATGCGCCTACTGCACACGTTCAAACAGGCATGCATAAGGTTGCAGGTTGAATCCTGTGTTGCTCTTAGCCACAAGCGGATGTAGTCGTCCTGTGGCTGGTTGAAGGCGTTCTTGTGCTGTGATTCATATGAACGTAAATGTCTCAAGGATATTCTGTGGTGCGCAGGACGTGGGTCTCCACCCGGACGGTCAGGGAGCTTCTGACTACCCATGGAAATTCGAAATCCTGGCAATTGTTTTGCCGTAGCCAGCACAACGGCCCCCCAGTCGTCAGACGTTCGCACTTTTCACCGTTGCAGTTCAAAGAGTCCTTATTTTCAATGCGTTGAGTACCTAGATGATGTGCCCAGCAAAGTCATGCAATTGTTGTTCACGGTTGAGCGAGGAGTTGACCTCATGCTTCTGTAAGACCTTATAGTGTGTCGTGAAGGAACAGAAAAGCTTATTGGAAGTAAGACGATTACTCATAATCAAAAGTTAGCGGGAAATGACTGTGGCCGGCGCTCTTTCCCAATCCTCTCCGCTAGTATGTGCGTTTAATGGACCAAAGTACCCCTTATGAAAGAGACTAGTATGGCCGCTGTGCACGGCTTGGCAGCCAGTTTAGTGTTTCTGTTTGGATGCCATTGAGGCCATGGTAGCATTAACGGTCAGTCAATCTCTATGTTACTGCTCCTGCCCTGTCCAAGTGTTATATACAGCGTACAGATGGAGATTTCAACGCCTATGTGTTTGATGCTTCGCTCAAAGCGTTAGCTTGAAACAATGCATTCCCTGCCTTTCTTGTTTTTACGGTGTATTCCATCCGGGGTATAAGGATGGCTTATCGGGGCGTAATGTGTTTGTGGAAAACCAGCGTGTACGCCCTCGGAGTTACGGGACACAGAAAGCAAAGAAAAATTGTGAAAGCTGACGTGGAATTGAGTACTGTTTAGACCTCCCTCGCCTAAGCACTTCTACGCTGAACCTGGGTAGGCCAGAAAACTCAGAGTTGAAGGTCACAGTATTATCACGCTGCATTCATGTTCAAACACTTTCGAGATTCGATTTTCGCATGCGATACACCCCACGTGGCAATCGTCGCGTGGCGTATTCCTTTGCGAGCAGTTACGCTCGCCGATTACAATTCCGGGTGGGGTGGCAAGATCTGCACGGAATCATCATTGCAGTCATTCGCATAGCCTCATGTTGCACAATTGCCTAACCACTGACTGTATAAAGGTATGGCGACACGCCAGAGAGTATGTTTCTTTTGAGTACATGTATGGCAACCGGACAGGCGCAATCGCAATATAACAGCTACGGACCTTGCCGTTATCTATCCGTTAACTATTATAGCTACTTTCTACCTTCCTCTGTAAAGAGAGTAGGCTTCTAGGAGACTGGACCTCCAATTGACTTTCTAGGAGGCTGGACCTCCAATTGACCGTCGTCATCTTTTTTTTTCTGAATGTGTTGCGGTTTGGGGGCGGGCTGGCTTCTTCGCCACACATATTACATAAGTTGTGCAAAGTATTAACAGACGCCACCGTATGTTCTTAAGCCAAGGCAGGATCTGCTGTCACTGCAAAAGGACAACGTGCCGTTTTCAAGGATGCTAATGAGCACTTTCCCAACGGTACGTTTCCGTGCTAATATGAAATCCTCGGGGATGCATGGATGACACGTGCTCGCCGCCTTTCTGAACTAGCTAGTGAGTTATGCCGAACTACTACGAAGAGCCTGTCATCTGCAGCATTCATGCGCATGAGATGCCCAAAATGTGTTGCCTCCACCTTTCTGAATCCCGCTACCCATGGCATAGCCACAATATCTCGACATGAGACTGTGGCGACGTGATTGGTTTGTAGGTTGCAGTGGAACTCTGTGTGCGTATCAGCATGAGAAGCAGCAGAGCTGGCAGGCCGATTAGCAGACGCATACGCCCTAAAGCAGAGCTACCCCCGGTTCGCCCGACTTGTGGGTGAACAAAAAGGTCGAACGTTTCCCATTACCAGGTGGTGCGCCCCCCCTCAACGCAAGCCGACAAACAGATAGCCGGCAACGCACATTCACACGCTTCCGCAAGTCCTCCCAGCCAAAACTGCTGTCGTGCAACCCATAGTCCAAACACCTAACACGAATGTCACAATCGCAAGCCCCTCGTGGGTAATTGCTTTAAAAAGCATGCTGCTGGGTGTTCTTCGTATTTTCCCTCCCATATATCGTCGCCCACATGCTGCTGCGGCTGTTTACACGTGCACGAAACTTTGAAGCAGCTCTTGCAGGCTTGCATCTATCTATACGCAAGAGACTCACAAACTGTCCGTGCATCAACCCTGCTAGAGCTTGGTGCTCTTCCAACACAGCTACGCGTTTCGTCGTCCTTGAGACTAGTATTGCTGGCTCGCTGACGCGCATTATAGAAACTTGCGAAAAACCTGCTTGGGGAGCCAGTGTACTTTACAATCAACTAGGAGGGCCCGAGGGCCCGTTTTATGTAAATAGCAAATACAATGGGTCGTACAGGCTAGCATGGAATGCACAGGATGTAGGGTTTATATACCGCTGCTTCAACCGCCTATATAATGTGGGGTATAAGGGTGCTTGTTCGTGCCACAATTGCTATATGGATTTTGAGTCACATGTTTACGGTAAGCACAAGAAACCTTGCTGAATTCGAAAAACAGCGCGTGCAGAGCATGGCAGCGCGTGAATGCGCTTGAATAACGCAGGATTGCAGGAATGTGGCTGTTTGCAGCTAGTGCGCATTATAGGGCCTCCGCGTCGATGGAGGTTGAATGTGTGAAGCTGCGGGTGCTGCTGGTACACAAGTATTGTGCGGCCTTCTGATTTTGCGAAAGCTTCAAGCTGTTACGCTCTATAGTACACAACTCGCTACTTTGTCTTCGCGTTCGCCACCTATTCGCGATCTGGCAGTAGCCTGGGAGCACCCACTAGGCATTCAAATATGGCCGACGTATGTAGTTGACAATTGGAGAACTTCGTTTTATGAGTCACAGGTGATGCATGACTTTATCCGTAGCCTCCGAAATAGACTTTTCCTAGGGCCTAAACCCTTATTGTGGCCCCTGTACATTGCCGTGCGTTGCTATGCAAAGCATTCCCTAACTGCAAGAACTATGTACCCTTTGCGTGGAAATGCTTTTCCCCTTACCAACGCGACTCAGCAATAACGTGAATGTTTTGCCAGGAATTGTGTTCATGTCCCTGCATGCCAACTACGTTTTCACCTTTGGATGCAATGCAGTGCGTCTGACTGTTGACGGTGGTTGATTGTGTGGTGGCTTTGCGCTAGGACTGACACCTCAAATGTTACGCAAGCCGTTCGCAAGAATCCAAACATGCTAAGGGGAAGATGCTCTCTCCATGGACTACTTTGTTTCAGCTTGTGCGTATCGTTAGTCCCACAGTGGCATGTTAATTATGGTGGCTTCTGCCCGCTTGAAATATGAAACAAAAGGTAACATATGCATATTAGATGGTAGTTGCCAGATTCCATACTGTAGGGTTCTGCTTTCCCCCCCAATATAGGTTTCTCGAGATTCTAAAAACTTGCGGGTCACTTTTTCTAGAAGTGAATGCGTTCCCGCATTGGTTTGCTGATGTGCGAGTTATACTGCTGCAACACTGCTGCGAGCATAGGGACTAGAGGTTGTGCTGCTGAGAATGCGCGTTAGCCAGCCACACTAGTCTACAGGACGACAAAAGCTTTGCTGTTTTGGAGGAGCACCAAGATCTAGCTGGCTTGGTGCACGAACAGTTTGTGAGCCTCATGAGGGAAATGTATCAAAACAACCGGCGGAAAGAAAGGAAATATTAGACACCCGTAATGTCTGTCTGTCCTCAGCAAAGTAATGCAAATGTTGCATACACTAACAAACGTTGCCAGTTTGTTGAGGCACTTGTTGGTAGACAGCTTGGAAGCGCACAACAGGTACGCTGTAGTTCCTACAGTTAAAACATGTCTGATGTCCTGTCCTATCATATGACAATATATACCAGGAATGGCTTACTCACCAACAATCATTCGAATGTGTGAACTTTGGGTTGATGCACAGGGTGCTGCTGCGTGACTTATCCAGAAGAAGGGTTAGGGCCTACTGCCAGTAGCGCATACGCTTTGCCGAGCTTTCGCAACCTGCCTTTGGCCGTGAACACCCCATCCGTGGTGGCGTTCAACGCACTTCTGAAGGTCCCAATACGGTTTGTAGAGACGCCGATTTGTAGCAAGTGGGTCTCACGAAATACCCGGCAGTGGAAACTCGGACGATCTATGCGAGCTACTAAACGTCACCCACTACTCAGCGAAGTTCGCTGATTCTGTGGGATCAGTAGCCAGCCGCTCGGGGAACTATGCTCTCTGCATTCAATATCTAAAGAGAGGTTCAGGGCAACATAGTTCAAAAGAAGTCGACATTTTGACCTTCCTTCAGCGGAAGAACACATTTTTGCGTTTTGTCGGGGTACAGGATACTAACTGCGCAAGAAGTGATTAAATACCGAGTACATGGACGTTCAGTGCACGGCTCCCAACAGATCGTGCGTTACCCCACTTTAGGGATGCGGTTGGAGAGTGATCCTTCTAGAAGCCGTGATGTTGTCGGCACTAGCAGTATATGCCGATTATGAGAGATTTACTGTGTACGAGAAGGCGCATCACTCCCGGTATCTGTTCATTTGGTCAACGGTGCCAGCTCGTTGCATACAATTGGTGTCTCTGAACAAGCGCTTAGGCGTCGCCCCTACCAAGCCCCGGCCGACCGAATATTTCCAACGACAGTATCCTCCCAAAATTTTACAACGTCTAAAAAAACAGCAGGTTGCTGAATTGCTGAACGTTCGTTCAGCTGGTGCGCCTTCTCTAGAGCAAGATAAAGATTACGAAGCGGGGAGCCTGTTTACCTGCAACGAAGTTTCGCTGGATCCTGACGAGCACTCTAACTTCATAGCGCGGTGTGGCGTTAGGTGCTTGCCGCTGCAACGCGTCTATGTGAGGTAGGAATATTTAAGAGGTCTGACATGCTGGATATCATGTAACTCTAGTGTAGCCGCAATCCTCTCCGCCTTGTTTTTGATGAGCAACGCAAGCATATAATGTTTCTCTTACGCTGGGAAATTTATTGTCCGAATGCGCATGCGAATATTCGAGACAGAACAGCAAGCCTGGGACCTGTATGCAAAATTTATAACTCCCATTTCCAGGAATTGCAGATCATTCGGGATTTCGTCAACACTTAAGAATGTCAGTTTGGTGGAATTGCGCTTTGACGAAACCCTTAGTCACAAAGGTGGCAAGGCCCATAATAAAGTTCTTTTGTGTTTTGAAATGGATGCAGATGGTCGCGCGCACTTGACGATTTGATGGGAACATGGTGTTAGGAATTAGTAGTTGATTTCCTAGTAGCCGGGCGCCTAGCCTCTAACGTGGTTGGTCTTTGTAATTGGAAGAATGTGCGTATCGTTATTTTGGGGTTTAACTTTGGGTGTCCATTGCAACCGGGACCAACTCCCGCAAAATGCGTTCGAAGAGAACAACTTCCTTCGCCCAGGGCGGGCATTTAAACAATGTCCATACGTGGTCCGTATACAAGGGGTTCGTTTTAGTAGTTTACGTAACTCCTGACCGATTGTTTGGCCGAGTACTTGTGCGCATTCCCTCCCACTTGAATTTGGCTTTGGCGAATTGAGAGGACCTGCTTATGCTGTAACCAAGCTGGGCAGCACATGTAATTACGTATGTCTTTTCGGGTAGTATTTGGCCATTCAAAACCTATTTTCCGACGCATCAGAAAATGCCTAATCCTGCAAAAACTACTGTTGTTCATGATGTTGTCGGTCAAGTGCTGTGCAAATAATGTTCGAGAAATGGTCGACAGAATGTAGTATTGGGTGCGATACGTCGAGCTGAGTGCTCTTGATTTCGTCGAGCCGAAAATGCCCCCAAAACTCCATTGCGTACTTAAACGAGGCCGTGCGTGATTATCTTAACGACCAGCTAGTAAGATTTAGGGGGGAAAAGGCCAGCGAGAAACAAAACCAGCAAGGCTCATTGGAAGGCCCAAGTTGCGCTCCTGAAGCGCTCGCGGTGCACGGTGACCTCTTCCCAGTGATACGCCTTCCCTGCCAATACATGGGGATGCAAACATCCTAAGAGTAGGCCAGCATAATGCTTTGGAAGTGCAATTACTCTGGCATCCCTTTTCGTTAGCTCAGCGCATTTCTGGTGGGACGATGCTTTTCGCAACCAGATGGTAAGGATAGCGGCGCAGAAAAACCACGCGACCGTTGTCATTTCCACTTCATCTGTTTGAGGACAGCATTGCGCCCTGAAAGGCAACTACCATTGGAAGGGGTGCCTCGACATGCTGCATGTTTGTTATCTAGTAGATAACATGCATTTCACTCAAGGCACTTGCACCAAAGTGTCCGCAGCGTGCGCAGACGCAGCAAATGCGGCATTTACTCCTGCCACAACATATCTATCATTCTCGCATCATGCTTCTATCCCGCGTTGTCGCTTGGTGGACACAAAAAATGTCGCATGCACTCTGTAGTTTTCTGTACAACATGAAACATGCGAACCGCCCACTCGAGACTTTTTCGAGTATGGTTTGTAATAGATGGATGAAGATAGCATGCATGGTGCATCAAACTGTAATCCGTATATTCACAGGAAAATGGAGTTTGTCAATGCGAATAACAACTTTCTGTTTGTCATTTGTAGGGGGGTTCGCTACATAGCGACTGTGAAAAGATGTCTCTGGCAGATGAAATCACCGGACTGCATTGCCTGCACTAACTGCTTCAAGCAGCTGGGATGTCTGGCGACCATTTTACAGTGGGAGCGAGTGAGCTATGATCTATGGATTGAAGAAACTTGTTAAATCCTATCCGGCAAATTTGCAGTGCTTCTGCTCTTCCAGGGCCATTTGCATGAGGCTGGGTTTGTGAATGCATGAATATGATCCCCTTTGCGCAGTCTCCTATTCCTGGACCTCGTCACGAGCTTTACCTGCTGTAAATAGATTGCATGCTACTCCCGTTACCCCAACAACCAGCGTTGACGCCGTACTAGCCCTTGCTTTTGTGAAAGACCCTAAAAGCATCCACGCACTGCAACCATGACCGCACCTAGAAAACCACGATATGTATGTTTTTGTACTGTGCGTTTTTCTGTTTGTCTACTACGGCAAGACATGAGATGCACGCACGCAACGCAAATATGGCAGCCAAATCATATGCAAAAAAGACGGTTCAATTGGTATGTGCACAGAACGTTGCGGTAAGAAATGGTTCCCAAGCATGCTGCAAGCCAATGCTGTGAAACGTCCAGCTAGCCCCATTACGGTAGTTCGAATGCTCGCGTTAACCGCCCAACGCGAAATACTTGAGAGCTACTTCGGGTTCGCGTGCACGGGCAGCGACAAGAGTGAATGCTTGATGTAAAACCTTTACGATATACATGTTGTTTAACTCTGTTGCATCAGGCATCAGGGCAGTGTTATTCTTCTGTTGTGTGGCGACCACCGGAGCAGGGTTTGTGCGACGGACCACGCCGCTTTACTGTAAATGTGAAGGACAGGACCAGAACGTTTTCTGGGCATATCCATGGCATGCAGTGCCTCAACAGTTCTAAATGAAGTCTGAAGAATAATATCCCGAAACCTTCGCGACGCAGACACTGTTCCACAGATATCCGGGCTTTCAACTGCGGCAAAGGCCTTTCCTAGCCCTTCTTGACATTTAGAAACTAAACGAAAGCTTTTTGGTTTTATTACCATCCGAGCCTGAGAGTAAAGTAAATGTTGTGCTCTGCGCAAAGTATTTAATTAGCGCCCTCAACGAGAGCTGTGACATGGTATATATATTATGTGGGCTTCCTTTCCTGCAGTCCGTGAGGCATTCGAATTTGCAAAGCCTGCATAGGATTCAAATTCGCTTTCGTCAACGCATAATGATGTCCTTGAAAGTGAATTGTCTGTTCTGTGTGGGATCAGAACAGAATATCTCATGGAGCACGTCACGACGTTGCTGTGGTCAGTCTTCTCCACTGAAAACGTACAACTATCTCCGCACTCGGCCTGGCCTTATGTTTGCGTGAATAAAGCGCCAAATGGTCGCCGAGCTACGGAATCGGAGTCTTGTGAGAGACACGTCCCCAGAAGCTGAATGGGGTTGAGGGGTTGGCGGGTTAAAACGATTTTGTTGCTGTTGAAGACTAGTCGGCGACGCACGATTGGAGCCTGTTGAAATGACTGTCCGGGGACTGATGCCCATGCAGTACTGGCAATTGGAAACGGTAAACGTTTACCAAGATGCGTTTGCTGCATAGGCCGCCGTCCGGCACTGCTGTCTGGTGAGATGGAAAGAAGCTATGCATATAAAGTGCGTTGAGATTGTAGACGGTATGTCGTTTACATGCGAGGCGCGTGCATTGACGATACGCAAATACGTCTTCTAGTTCCAGCCTGCAGGGGTCTATACGTTCCGCTTTAGGATGCAGTCTATCTGTAATCTGCCACCTAATCGTCAAGGCTGCTACCGTGTGTCTGAAAACTGCATTGGTTCGGCTCACAGTCGGTATCACCGGTTTGTTGCATATTTGTACCACGTATAGCGTGTCGCACGAATCTGTGAAGAAAGAGACTTCCGTTGGCAAACATATGTACCGCGGGGTGCTTGACCATCCATCGCGTTGTGGGAGGTTGTCCATTAAGCTTAGAACACCACCTATTTTACTTCCCTTTGCAGTGCACACATACCACCATATTCTTCAGCTCACACAACACGATATGCTGGCTGACCAGGCGTTACGTAAGTGGGTTGTGACACCTTACAGGAGGTGCGTCTCATAAAGTAACTATTAACGTGTCATTTACTAATTGACACTACTCGTGCACTTATATCAGAATGCCACCTTAGATATTCATTGTGCCTATGAGAAGCGCTGCTCACTAAGGTTTGGCTTTGCGTGCAACGCATGCAGAGGCAACCAGAACGCTGTGCTGAGGTGGAAGCACAAAATGGCCTGCAGGCTATCAGTGTGTTCTTCGCACCTGCCTGGAAACATTTTGCGTGCCCTCACGAGTAATGTGGACGAACGGAGAGTGATTCGAAACGTCACAGGGGTTTCGTGGCTTCGTTTCGTACAAGGAGGTGGGTCCTGCAGCTCTCAAGCTGTCCCAAATTTGCTGTTCTAATGCCTTCGCCAACTGCGACACATGTTGCTACTGTGATACTCCGGCCGAATGCAAGACAAAAGTGCTTCCAAACCTCTGTGTGACTGCCAGTCCTTCCAGGTATCCTTGCGAGTTTCGGGTAACACATGGAAGTGTAGTTGCACTGGTGCATTCAATTTGTTGTCAACCTGGTAGAGGCATAAGCAGTTGGTGAGTCTCCTAGAATGCTAAATGCTTTGTGATTCGTCCGTAAGCTGCAGATTCGACACCAAAGTAGCTCCTCAAACCCTAAAGCCCTTCCATATGAAAAGTGCGGCATGCATATTTACCTCGCCATTAAGTATTGGAGAAATGCTGTTACTCCCCGAAATCTAGCTGACGTGCTGCATTCAGGTTAACAGGAATACGTAGTATGAGAGGTTGGTGCAGACATCCAAAACGTTTGGCGCATACGAACAGGGTGGGCCTGAAGAAAGTGCGTTATACTCTTCGGACTCAGGAGCAGCCTGCACATAGATGGGTGCATACATTCCATTTGGCAAATCAGGTATTCTCTAGGTCCCTCTGCGCGTTCCTTATTACCCAGTAGGACCCTTGGCATGAAAACTAAAATAGATGTGTTGTCCGTGCTGATTGTGGACTTGGGAAGTCGGGTGCCCGCTGCATCTACAGGCAGTGCGTCTATTCTGGCATTGAACGGAGACTCTGACAACCGAACAACTGCTAGGCTGTGTTAGACCCTTACCGCTCTGGTTCTGCATTAGCTACAATTTCACTGTCCATAGTGCAGGGTCTCCTGTGTGCCGTAAAAGTTCATAAATTTTATGTTGAGCTTACAAGTGATTCCTGCGGTTACTATTCATACTGTCAGGTTCCCAGGCAATTGGCTCCATCACAAAAGCACAACTATCCCCTACGAAGAAGCTGACAATGCGTTCTCCCACGCGTGGGGCCGGCGCCAGCTTCTTCGCAGTAGTGCGAGACGCAAGCATTTCCGAATGTCAGGGGTCTGTCTGCTTGGCTCGGTCACCAAAGGACGTACGGTGCTTGTGGCATAGGCTGCTCCCTTACGATAATCCTCTCGCTGGTTGTAGTTGATAGAAGCTGTATTATCTACTGGTCAAGCAGTTCTAGCTAGCGTGGCGGCACAAGCACCCCTCAAGCAACGGTATTTTTAGAGGACCTCAGGCCGTATTATGATCCCTGTTCAAAATGTCCAACAAATTAATGTTCTGCACTAATGCGTTCGAGATTGCGCTGGTACACTGGGGTTGCGTATTTCTGCAGCACGAAGGTAGACCTACTGTCCTTGTTCATCAACGGGAGCAGTAGTAATCCTTCCAGCACATCAGCAAGCTAACAACACTGCGACTACTTGGTGCTCGAGCAGCTGGTGAGCAAAGTGTAGCAGGAAAACCACATAGACCACCGAATGATAAAAAATCCACTAGGACACGCAGAGGCTTTGAGAGGCTTTGTGTGCGTTAATATCACAGTCTGCAGCGTGGTGTACTGCGAAGTCTCGGACCAGTCTCTGCAATGAAGATATTGGCTAGCGCAGTGCAGTGGTCGGTACATTTTTTATTTTAGTGTATCCAGATGTGCAGCCATCCGCTTAGAGGCAATCTAGCGGCAGCTTCAAGCTCTCCCGTTTCTATTGCGAATATTTGAAAATTTAAGGTGGGTTGCCCTAGTGTGCCAGTCTGCCCAACCAATGCCAAAGAAATGCACGCATGTGTTTCAGTAAATCCTGAGATTACTCAACGCGAGGAAAACGTACAAGGGACCTGCAGAACGTACGCGTCGTGCGGGGGAGCTTCTCAGCACTCCAGCATAACTGGCCTAGGGGCGAACCATACCACACTGGAAGCTTCGGGCTGGGAGCAATTATTAGTATTCGGTTCCAATCTTTGCTTTTTTCTTGCAACCAAAATGATTGGTACCTCCGTCGAGCATCGTTCGGACGTTGAGGATGTAAGGTGATATTTTTATATACACTCCAGGCAGTGCGTCGCTTGCTGTATTACTCAACAGCTCGTGAAAGACAAGCTTCCAGAGCCTCTGGAACACATGCTTGCAGGTGTGCGGTTTCACGAAGGTTCTATATGCACTTTGTCTAATGTGTAGGGTCTGCGTTTTGACTCCCGTGGGCGACACAAGGGCAGCATGCGCATTCTTTCCAGTGCTAGGCAAACATAATTACGCAGTCCATGGCGAACGCGGGCATCGGTGCTTTCTCACTTGTCACAGCCAGTACTATTTCTGGATTAGGATACAATGCATCGTGGAGTCGGTAAGTGTGTACATGGTCGTGTTGGTGCTGCTTAGTGTGTAACAGGATCTGAATCAGTACATACTCCCCTAGGCCTGATATTATGTGACGCTTGGGCGAACCTACCCTAGTAAAGCTCCCTTTGTGTCTGCAAAGAGTACAGGTTTTCCCTCTATTGGAGAACCGTCCCTTAATTAGGAACTTCGGTATGCTGTCGCTGCCATTTCGATGCAAGGTAGCCTCTCCAGCGGTCCGAAATAGTTTGCAGAACAGGCAAATTGTTCTAGTTCACATCTGCTTCATGCGCCCTAGTTGGTACGCTATGATACATCACTGAAATGTTCACATAATGCTTTACGCCATAGATTATATATGGAGCCTCTGGGCGTCAGAAGGCTTTCGACACGCTGATGTTCCAGCCGTGAAGAGCTTACGGCAGGCGCTGTCTCGTACGCCATAATGTAGCACTGGCTTTGTTCAGTCATTTCATGACCACAGGACAAGCCGCCTCTCCGAATGGCAACTGATGGTTGACCAACTCCAGAGGTGTTCCTACCAAAATACGTGTGAGGCAGAGTAAAACCACTGTTGCTCACACACTCGCATTTGGGTACTTGTTGTGACCTGAGAGTGAAAGTGAAAACGTAATCTACAGATGCCAACGTAGATTACCGTTCGCGGCTGCGCTACTCGATTTTTGCAGCCAAATCGCAGGTTGCCACAATTATTCGGGAGTTCTGTTGTAGGCATGCACAATCCGCCGCCAGCAGCAGCGTGTTCTAGCAAATGCCGAGGTGCCTCAGCCACAGGAGTCACTGAACCTGCAGGACGTATGTTCCGCACTAGCGTGTTCGCACCAGCATCGCAGGAGCAATAAACATCGCTTTTGCTAGGATGGTTTTCGCTCATTTTCATCCAGCATAATAACAGCGCATACACTGTGAGGGGCAATACCGCCGTAGAGACACGAGCGTCCCCGGGGGCTTGACTACACCTGTATATATTATCATTGTCTATTCTGTCACTGCACAGGACGTGTGTCTCAAGTGGCATGAACCAGCCGTCTACCGACGTGACGAGCATTGGAGATGGTGTCAAACTTGCTGATATGAGTATCTTTCCACAGCAAGTGTAGTGCCCCACGTGGGACGTCCAAAGGTCAGCTATCTGTTTGTGTCGGTTGCTTGCCCAGCGGCAAAATTCGTGTTTTTCACATGTATGCATTATGACAGTTGCTGAACAACTGTTTCCTTATTTGTGTTTAAAGGTAGGTTTATGCGCTTCTAGCCGTTGCTGGTTATATTCGTGAGAGCATATATGCGTGGGTGATCGGTGTGGAGTAAAGGATTCGGGACCGATACAATATTTGGCGAAGGTGGCTAAACGCACGCCTAGATTTCTCATGGCATTGGCGACCACAGTTTGTGCGTTCTGTGAACCGAACAATGCAGTCTAGTTATTGCAGCTTAAGTGCTTGTGAATCGCTGGGGAGTGGGGTTGATCGAGTACAGACAGTTCCGCTGAAAACGTGGAAGCCCTTCCTCTAACGGTCTGCTGCTTCAACGTTCCATACCTATCATTCGATTGGAACATGCATGGAAAAAGCAACTGCTAGTACGGAGTTTTAATCAGTGCGCGTAAATGTGCTCCGAAGAATGCGTTGAGAGGAAAAGCCTCTCCTGAAACAGGTCTGTCTCCAGCTCCCTGATTTCGCCGACGCGCAGCCAGGTCTAAGGTAAGCGAACAGAAAGGTGAGAAACATTGAATGCAGGAAGTAAGTAGATCTGCTATGAGCTGAACTTTTGTTGATAGAGAAGGATCATTGTTGAAGTCACGGACATAACAAGCTGTGTGTGCCGGTGCCGGGGACCGCTTCAACGCCACCAGGAAGTCTTCGTTCCGTATGTTGCTATCAACCACAGCCGTTACGAAAAGCGACACGTCAGGGGGAAGTGAATGATGTTTTTTTTTAGGGATCTAGCATTTCCCCAATTATGCCTGCGGTGTTGCTCAAGCCTCCGATCATATGTGATAGTTTAAGACGCTTGTGTGAACTTTACGTATACCTCATTGTCTACGAGGCCCTCGAACTTGCTGTTTCTCTAAGAGTGTGCGTTTTTTTTTCTCGCCTATGGTGGCGATAGCCCGCGTGGTACTGCATCTTCTGCAGAGAAACGGTTATGTCCGTTGTTACATCGAAAACTGCCGAGTGCTTGCAGTAAACGTTCAAGCCCTCCACAGTGCTGAAACAAGCGCACACGGTGTGATCGAAGTGAGGGCAGATATGTGTCTGTGGATATCCACAGACGCATCCTTCTAGTTGTGTGGTGATGCGCAGCGAGTGCGTCTTGATGCTCTACAGTTTATTGTGGTATCCGCTAACTCTGTGCTCTAGCTGTAGTGTTGCTGTGGAAACGCCGGAGTGCCTCATGGGCACCTGACCGATGCAACGAATGACTTCTCGAATTATTTGTCATTCGCCGTGAGCTCGTTTTGACGCTTCTTGCCGGATTTGCATGTGCTAAATCCAGACGCGTATACCTCTGTATTTCATGGGGGATTTGAGCTTAACGGACAGCATCGCGCTGCATCAAAGATATTTAATAGAGTTGCTTGGTATCGTCGCTCAATTTGCGCAAGTTTGTACGGAGGCAACTCAGTTACACCACGTTGGCATTTTGCGTGTGCCTGCGACGGCCATTTGAAGGTCTCTGGAGGTCCCAGAATATTTGGGGCATGACAGGGCTCCAGGTCGCTTAGGCCAGCGCTCTGCAAAGCAGCCGGACAGAAACAGCATTTGCGCAGTCAACGGTTTTTTATCTAGAGCATGGCACGCTTTAGTTTTCGTCGAGAGAAGGATTATGAAGTATTCAGATTCATTAGAGTATCATCAATGCCAACTGCCTTTAATTTGCCGTTCTCGTGAGCCTACATGCCAAGGGAAGATTGTGAGCCGAGCGACGCTCAGTAGGGATGAAGCTGAAGATAATAGAAAAGCTCTAGTATACCCGAAACCTGACAGCCGCGCCTCGAGGAGGTACTTGAGGTGTAGCAATCGAGCCATATTTGTAGAGGAACGTCTTGAAGTGAACAAAGCAACCCCGTTGTGCCCTAGGGTTGCCACGAGGTACGGCTGCTCTAGTTTTTCCTAAACGTTCCGTCCCTGCAATTCTATATACGAAGCTATCGATATTAGGTTTAGGGTTTAGGGTTATCCCATATC